>NW_015149082.1:237478-278277 GCF_001465965.1 Polistes dominula
TTTTTTTTTTTTTTTTTTTTAGAAAATTTTCATAAAGGAACACGTGGGTGGGAATTGATGTAAAAACCGACGTACAAAAATGTACGATAAAATTTAATTTTTATTTAATTTAAAATTATATTTATTTAGTTTTATTATTAAATTAAATTTTATTCAATTATTATTAAATTAAATTAAATTGAATTAAATATTATTTTATTATATTATTATTATTATGTATTTATATATTTTCTTTTTTAAATATATAATAAATTATTAATTAATTAATATAAAAATATATATTAAATTATTATAAATTATTATTAAATTATAATATTTATATATAATATGTATACACTTGTACCTTCATTTGTAAATATATATATATATATATATAGGTATATACCTTTTTAGTTTTTTATAGGTATATATGCATATATAAAGTGTTAACCTCTTTCAATATAAAACAATTAATAGTAAAATTTTATTCATCATTAATACTACGAATAATTATGTTTATATCAACTGCATTATTTTTTATTTAATTTCGTAAAGGTACACGTGGGTGGGTAATGGGATAAAAGGTGAAACAACTTATACTACTAAAAAGTATCAATATTATTTCATGAATGAATAAACTATTAAAATATAGTCCGACAATTTTGAGTCCACTTAGTCTCACGTATCTAAAGAACCAACTTTAAAAGAAAAATTTGAGTTCAAAATGTTGGTCCACTGCAAAGAGAATAATAACAGAGAAAAAGGGGATAATAAGAAAAAGTAAGTGAGAGTGAGAGAGAAAGAGATAGAAAGAGGAAGAAAGTGGTACGGTGGTAGTTATTATAGTCGAATGAATCTGACTAATAATCAGTGACGACTATGCCAAATGGAAAAGTGACCCCTTAACGAAACGCGACAGTGATATACAGGCCGGAAAATGAAAAGAAACGCACCGTGAAGCTGTTCCTTCCTTCTCTTGTTATGTTATGTTAGTCGTACGTTTTTAAACGTTCTCGAGGCTTGTTCGACTAACTTGACGTTTTGGAATGTTGATGCTGCGTTTACGAAATATTCTTATTTATAGACGTATATTATTCTCTTTGTGTGCTTCGAAAACTCTACTCTTCTTCTTCTTCTTCATCATCATCTTTCTTCATCTTTTTCAATATTATCTGCCAAAGTATAACTTCTCATAACAGATAACTCGTTCAATTTTTTGATTTATCCTTCTCTCTCGTAATTAGAGTCATTTTGTGTACGTCAGATTAACCAATATTTTAATATCGTTTAAAATTAAAATAAATAAATTAAATAACATTTTTGAATTAAACCTTATTGGTCGTAAGTTACGTATTAAATTGCTTATAAATAAAAATATATGTTATTAATAATTAAATAATGTTATTGATAATTAAATAATTAAATAATTTCGTATATTTGTAGTACTACTTTAAATACAAAAAATAAAATAAATTATTTCTATATAAATAATAAATTATTTTTTGTAATATTTCACAATTTTGTTGCATATTTACCAAAACCAACTTATACAAAATAAAATAAATTATTTCTATATAAATAATAAATTATTCTTATATTATAATATTGAACAATGTTGTTAAATATTTACTCAAACCACCACTTACAACTTGCAATCAGTGAGAATCATCAATTATAAAAACCTGACGAGTAATAAGGGTTAATTTTCTTGTATTTTTCATAAAATTTATAAAAGAATGAAAAGAAAAGATAGAAAATCCTAAAACTTTGTAATTTTTTTTTTTTTTTGGTTATCTTTCAAATATTTTTGTTTGTATTATTTCTTCCTCTCTTCCCTTTTCAGATTGTTTATAATCATCTTTAGAAGAGTTAATACCGAAGAAAGCAACTTGTCGTTTCGCAGGAAAATGAATGTTAAATTTACGGAATAGGCGAACCGTGCTCTGCTAGAGCTTTAAAAATGAGAGCACAATACGAGAAACGCCGAGCCGGAACGAAAGAGAGAAAGAGAAAGAGAAAGAGAGAGATCATTGAATGCAACGAGCGAGGAGGAACAGTTTAAAGTACAGGGTTTTTTTTTTTTTCTTGATTTTTTCTTTCTTTCCTTCCTTTACAAAAGGAACGCAGAGATGGGTAGTACAACAATGCACAAGCTCGCGAATTCTATCTACCGGAACACTTTCGACTCTAACCGGTGAGGGACAACGTCGTGCGTTTAACGAGGAAGAGTAGTTGGTCACTTTAAGAACAAAAAATGAGATATCAAGAGAGTACTTAACTTGAGTTATGTTATTTAGCTCTCATTTTCTTTTTTATCATTTTTGTTAACGTTTAGTCATAAAAGTATTCGACATATATTAGGTCTACTAGAAAATTCTGTCTGTTCAAACAAACATTAGTTCAATTTTTTGTCACTAGAGGTAAGGCCCCTATTTCTTAAAATAGAATATTGGGATTTCTAGTAGGGACTCTATAGGAGGGACGCGCCATGTACATTGCTGGGGGACAGGAACTCGTGTAGTCACGTGATTGCGCGCGAATAATTCAAACGATAAGTTATAGGTTAGGTTTGTACATTTATAATTGTAATTATTAAATGAGTAAATTAAACTTACACTTATAGAATACTATTAAAAAAATAAAACAATTAAATATAAATTAATTTTTATTTAAATATATATATATTAAATTATTAAATATATATAATATAATATTATATTATAGGTAATACATTATTGGTAATATGATATAGTATCGTTAAATTAAAAATTAGTATAAATTTAGGTATTCAATAGTTAAATCAAATTTGCTCCTATATATTATAGTTTTACCATTTCAAATAATAATAATAATAATAATAATAATTGGGGTTTTATAGAAAAGCACGTAGACGTGACTAAACGTTGTTTCATTAACGTCAGACCTTTATTTCTCTCACGCTGCCGTTTGATATAGTAATTCTTCTCGATGTGTACTATGAAACGTGGGAGTGGAGAGAACGGGGCGTCGTCCTCTGCCACCTTTCCCTCCCTCCCTCCCTCCCACCCTCCTCTTCCTCCTCCTCCTCTTCATCTTCATCCTCCTTTCTATCTCTTCTACTTCTAACTTCTATTTCTTCGTTTTCTTCTTTTACTTTACTCTCATCTTTCTCTGTTGCACGAAGACCCAAGAGACTATACTATCTAGTCGTTGGCCAGTCATGGGTCAGCGAATCCCAGTTCCTAGTCACGAATCTGAATACCGGTGGGCGTGAGCTCCTTGAAGCGAACTTGCGTTTACGCGAGAGCAGGAAGTTCAATGTAAAAACTTATTGAAGAGATTATGTTTTTCTTTTTTCTTTTATTCGAGGAATAAAGAAAAAAAAAAAAAAGAAAAAGAAATGAAGAAGTTAAAATGAATTATTTCTTTCTTCACGATTTAACATTTTTAACGTTCGAGTACACTAATCTTTTTTTTTTTTTTTTTTAACGTCACGTAAGAGTAATTTTCTAGGAAGTTGATATTAATGGGTTTTATTGGTGTATTAGTGTTAAGTAATCTGAATTAATGGGGTTTGGGTTTTGGTTTGGGTTTGTCTCGCATGATTTGATCTACTTAATTTAATTTAAGTTAATTTAATTTAATTTAATTCTTTTTTAATTGTTCTTCTTTTTTTTTTAGTGGGGAGTATTTAAAAACGATTTAGAAAAGGGGGTGCGAAAATTATTTTGTCTTTTAGTTTGTTTGTTTTTTTTTTTTTTTTTTTTTTTTAGTAGGGATTATTATTGTTTGTATTAATGGGTTTTATTGGTGGATTAGTATTAAGTAATCTAAATTAATGGGGTTTGGTTACTCACGTTCGATTTGGTCTATTTAATTTAATTTTTTTTTAGTTTGGTTTAGTTTTTTCTTTTTTTTTTTAGAAGGGATTATTATTTAAAAATGATCAATAAAAGGGGGTGCGAAAAGTGTTATGTATATTAACTATTGGTAATATCATAATATTACGATTTGTGGGAGCTTTACGGCCTGGATACACCGATAGCTTGTATACTGTTACTCGCTTGAGTTGTATCGAAAGCTGATGTTACTTCGATACTCGTGAGATTATGGTCGACGTGTTTGCGGTAGGTTATAAATGAAATTAATGTTTCGTGATATCGAACGTCTACTACCACCACCACCACCACCACCACCAACCACCATTCAAACACTCCGCACAATTTTTTTGAATATTGTTTTCTATTTTTAAATTTGCATTCATAGAAATACATCAATCTTTGAAAATCAATTAGCTTTGTTTGATTAACTCCTTGAGTACTGAATTATTTATATTATTATGTAATAATATATTATAATATTAATTATTTATTTTATGTATATGTAATGAATTTATTTTGTTGCTATATGGATTAATATGTAAAAGTAAATACATTTTATTTGGAATATATTTATAATGGTGATACAAATATATTTTTGAAATAACATATCAATTACAAAATTTACATAAATATATAAATTAAATAAAATAGAAATATTTATACAATATAGAACAAGAATCAACTTAAAGTTTAATAATTTTGTACAGTGTGGTATTTTTCAAAACATGAAGAGTCAGATTCATCTTCACCAACTTCACCCAAGTAAGCAAATGACGAGTCTCACTCGTCAAATGTACCCAAACGATTAAACCGATTTACATATTATCATTTCATCATCATTTTTTATTTCTATTATCATTTTCTGTTTTATTTTTTTGTTTTTTTTTTTATTATTTCCATAAAAAAAGAAAAATGAAAATCAGGAGGATTTCTCTCTTGACATGGAGAAAATCAATTTTAGAAACAAAAAAGCAGAAGATTATGTGTGTATTTCTGTGTTGGTTTGTCCATTCCTATTGGTTAGCATCTTTAACATATTCCACGTTCGACTAATGTTAATAATAATCGGTGTGCTTAAGTCGACTTGCTTTTTAATAACGTTTAGCGCGTGACTTAGGCGAAACGATCGACCTTAATGAACGTATGGAAAGCCATATCCTCACGAGCGAAACGGCATTCGAATGAACGAACGAAGCTTCGGGCTTATTATCTTCGACACGCTTGTGTTATGGTCCTCCTCCACCACCTCCTCCTCATCCTTATCCTTCTCCTTCTGTTCTTCCTCCTTCTCCTTCTGTTCCTCCTCCTCTTACATTTCTTTTTTTCACGTGCAACACCTTACGTGTTTGTTTTCTATCAACACTTTATGTGAAATTTTTCAACGTAAACAACAAATAATACTCACAACTGTTGTGATTATTATTTTCATTTGATTTATACAGTTTTATACAATTTCCACCCCTTTTTATTCCTAATCGAATTTGTATTAATAAAATTCGCGAAACTTAAAAGCAAATCAGAGTATGAGAATACGTTTAATGTTTTGAGTGTCACGTTGGTGATTGATGACCAGAGCTTTCGAATTATTTACAATTGTAAAAGTTGAATGAAAATTGACAAGTAATGTATTTTGAATATTATTGTTAATTAGAGTATACTTTGAAATAAAAAGTGTCATATTGAATGATTACAAATTTTTATTGTTACATCAACAATGTTTAACATAACATCATTATGTAATATGAAACAAATGGTTTCAGGGTGGCAGTCAAAGTATTGAAAATGAAATATTAATTTTTTAAATTAATTACAAATGTTGATTCTAATATCAAAAATGAAATATCAATTTCAATAAAATGTTCAATAATAAAAATACTACCGTATGACGTTGTGATTGAAACAAATGATTTCAGGGTGTCAGTCAAAGTATTGAAAATGAAATATTAATTTCTATAAAATCTTAAAAATAATAAAAATGATTACAAATGTTGATTCTAACATCCAAAATACAATATCAATTTCTATAAAATGTTTAATAACAAAAATACTAACACGTGACGTTTTGAGTTAATAAATGAAATTCTGAGCAAATAATTTCTGCGTCAAAGTGTTTAAAAAACAGAAAGTATGGGAAAGGGAAAGGGAAAGGGAGTAATTTTTAAGATTGTTGATCCGATTATTATTACCCTTTAACGAGAACGAAATAGTTTTAAAAAAATTCGCAAAAGACGCACGCGTGCGCACGTACGCGTACTACGTGTACGCGTGTGTGGTGAAGAATCAGCAATAGGGAAAGATTTTAGATATTAGATTTACGTTTGAGTTGCTTGTTAGATACGGCATACGCACTATGCGTGTCTCCTACTAGAGATTCCGCCTCGACGATCACCTAGGTGTACAGTGTTAGACGTTGACTGTAATACGTTTCTTACAATTAATGTCTTTCTTTTGTTATAGTTATTGTTGTATTAGAAACAAATTAAACGATTTCGACTTACAGTTTTTCCCTAATTGATTAATCAATCGATTAGAAAGTAGAACAAACGTTTATCATTAAAATCCAATTGATTATTACAATTTGTTTAAAAAAAAATAATAAAGAATATTTTAAACTTACGAATCCTAGAATTTAACTCGTAACACTGTACATTCTTATTTTCTACCATGTTGTAAATTCACGCGTGTCATGGTTAATACACGCGTTATAATAATACTGTATTTTCTTTTTTTTTTTTTTTTAAAGTATCTTCATTACGGGACAAGATCCTGTAACAAACAGGAAATGAATTATTCCTATCTTTAATTATTCTTTATTTTTATTTGAAAGATTCAAGATTAAAACTAACATTACGTTTCCATATGAAGAAAACTGAGGAACACTTTTTCCAAGGGATAAAATATAAATGAAAGTAAACGAAAGTTAAACTATGATAACTTTTCTATGATAAGTTTAAACATAGGTATGATGTTTTGTATATGACTGTACCAGTGTATTATAAAACCCCAACGTTCTTCCATCTTTCAGACGAGATATACACACTACTATAACGCCTATAACCAACATAACTACCGCGACCACCATCGTACTTGCTATAAGACTCAGAATATAGGACTCTATACACCACACAATCTTGGTATTATATAATACATAGACAGTTTCTAGCAGGTTTGCGTTGAAGGTAAAGTGGCGTATCACGAGCAGGTGTTGCCCCCAGGACGTATCATCAAGGGCTATCTATAAAGAACTTTGGTTCAACACACACGTCGTCGTTCAGGGTAGCCCTTTTACGTTCATATGACCTACCTAATACAATCTCTTTCTATCTTCTAAAAGATTCTTTTTGAATTATCTTTACGATTAAATTACTCGATCTTGATAAATGAAGGTTACCACCTTGTATTCCCCGTGATCGTTTAATTTTAATTAAAAAAACATTATTGTGCTTATGTTAGACGATCATCCTAACAAAAGTACAGAGTAGAAACATGAAGAAAATGAACATGAGATACTTTAATGTAAAATTCAATTTCTTTTAAGATTAACCAACAAATAGTCTTTGAAAAATGTTAAATTGATTCTCTCAATTGGACAATAAGAAAACAATTAATTGCAATCATATATGTATATATATATATATACATATACATATGTATATATTTATTTACAAGAAAGATTACGAGAAAAGGTACGAATTAAATAACTCAATGTAAGAGAAACAAGGTAAAATCGTGATCGTCGTTATCGGTTATGTTCGGTTCACGAACAAGTATATAGATTTAGATATGTTTTATATATATATATATATATTTTTTTTTTTCAAATAAGATTATAAATTTCATAGTCGTGAATCGTAAAAAGGGGAATTGTAAAAAATGTTTCGAAGAATGTAAAAGAACAAGAGGAGGTGAAGGAGGAGGACACATATACACAACATACACAAGTGTATTCGCAATCTTATCCGATGTTAATTCTTCGTTGGAAGAAAAGGAGATCGTGTATTCCCCTCCCCACACCCCAAAATAACAAAAAAAAGAAGAAATAAAGGGCAATTGGTAAAGAACATAAGTGAAATAAAATTGACGGGGCGTGCACCCCTACCGGGTTTAACTGATAAAGACTCCTACGTGAAAACGCGGCAAACAAGTCCAGTTTCTCCAATATATCCCAAGCTGCTTTTAAAAAGAGAGAGAGAGAGAGAGAGAGAGAGAGAGAGAGAGATAACGCATAAGGCGTTATTTCACATACAAATGCTCGTGGTGTGCAGTTTTAAATGCGTGCAAAGTCCGCGTGTATGTATATGTATGTGTACCTTCGTGAGTACGCCGACTTCTTATGTACGCCCACGCCTTAGTTCGGTCACCGCGCCTTATGCAGTAATACTATACCTATACTTTACTTCGGTATTCTCTACCGGCTTTATTTTTCTCTCTTTCACTCTTTCACTCTCTTTCTCTTACTCTCCTCACCCCTTTCCCCTCTTTTTTCGAGAGTCTTTAGTACCTTTAGGATCTCATATATTTCTTACAAAAGAAAAATTACGAATTTCATCTATAACAGATTATATTTTTCATAAGTGAAATCTTTTATGTAACTGTACAAAATGTTTATTTGCATTTGTGTTTTATATTTATTTTTTTTTTTTTTTTGAATATGTGTGTGAAAAGAGAAATATAATTTATTTCAATTGAGTGTTAATATATATTATGTCAGATTATTAAATAATAAATTATAGTATTAACTAATTAACTAACAACATTAATTAATAATAGTTTAAGTATAATATAATATAGTAATATAATAAATAATATAATACAGTAATAGTAATAAATATAATATAGTATATTAAATATAATACTATTATTAATTAATGTTGTTAGTTAATTAGTATAAAAATAATACAATTATTATATATAAAAATTATTATACTATTTATTTATAAAGAGTATAATTTAATAATATGATATAGTGTATAAAATATAATATTATAAGTGAAATTTTTGAAAATAATTATACCAAATAAATATTAGTTTACATTTGTGTTTTAGATTTTTTTATTTTTGTTTTTTTAATACGCAAAAAAAATAATTTATATTTAAATCGAATGCTAATATATATATATATATATATATATTACGTCAGATTATTAAATAATAAATTATAATATAAAGAATATAATAAATAATATACGACTCTAATAAAATATAATATATTAAGAGTATTTATCGAAAATAAAATTTATTCCATTAATTGTGTTAAAACGTTATAGTAGTAGACATTTTTTTTTTATCTCGTTAGTTGGTATCTGAAAGAATAAAGATAAGAAAGTAGAGTAATTCAACTCGAAGTACTTGTCGTATCATTAGGTTGCAAAACAATCTTTACAGAGTTTTCGTCATCCAACACAACGTTGCATTCACATACAGCTATATTTTTATTACATAAATTTATTTATAAAATAATTAATTAATTTAAAAAGTAAAGAAAAAGATACAGGAAAGTACAGCACCATCTGTTGGCCATAGATTTCAGTGAGTGTGCGAAACATTTGAACATAACCTCACTTTTATTTATAGGACATCATATTTTGACTCACATGAGCCACCACACTAACGCATGGCAGGGCACGCATCACATATATATGAGTTTTAACCTTTGTACGTTTGCTCGATGAACTTTTTATATCTCGTAGTGATGAGGGAGGGCAGGGGGAAAAGGATAAGTTATCATTTTTTCCAAGAATCTCATCAACTTCCTGAAACTTTAAATTCATCGTTCTTAGGACACCCGGTATATGTTGTGTTGTTGCGATAGGTAGAGTTCTAAGTACAGTGATCGTCTTGGCCTTACGTACTTTTGCTGCTGTTGCTGCTGCTGCTGCTGCTGCTGTGGTACAGTAGAAGAGTTACGTTGTGTACCACCTCACAAATACGAAGAGGAAGGTGAAAAGAGAAAGAGAAAGAAATAAATAAAGAAAGAAAGATAAAACGTATAAGAAGAGAAGAAGAAAAAGAAGAAGAAGAAGAAGAAGAAGAAGAAGGACTAAGAAAGCAGTTCGCTCACACGACGGCAATGACCCAAGAACTGGCCTTGCGTTTCTTCTTTCATCTTTTCCGCCTTCTCCGAATTACATTCGATTAGAACACATCTCTCGTTTACAACAAATTCTATCCCGTGAAAGACACATCGATGATGATAATTATGACGATGATTATGATTATGATTATAATCATCATAGGTTGTTGTACCTACGCCTAGTTCAGGAATGCGCTTCTGTTAAGGTAATAGAATATTTTAGTTAGTTGCATTTAAAACGAAAGCTGTTGCAACTTTGATATCATCATCCCAACAAATTTTCTAAACATTTTTATTATTTTACCGATAAGGGAGATAATTAGAAACACATATCTTTATTTATACATTTTTACAGTTTTCCTAGAACCTATTAGGACGAGTACTTTGGTGATAAAATCGTGGTATATATATATATATTATAGTTTATTTTAATATGTTTTCTAATGAAACTTGCTCCTGTTTCATAAAAAAACAACTTGCTTATGGTGTAATCTCGTTAGTATACTTGAATAAAAATGATACAGTGAGGTAAAAGTTTTAGTAATCGATAAAATGCAATATATAAGATAAGTTGAAAACTAACGATAGTTATCTAAGATTATTTTCTATTCGTCCAGTTAAGAATTATGATTTAATGAAAGCTCGTAGAGTATACGAGTGTGTTCTCTTCAGGTACCAAACGATCTGCCTGAATGAACCGCTACCTCTAAAGGGTCTTCGACGGGGGTCAAGAAGATACCAATCTCGATTTATAGCTACTATAATAAACCTCTTTTATGACAAATGATGCGTTCGTTAAGTTAACGGCGGAGGACATTGCGACAATCTCGACGATTAATATCTAATTCCAGGTCTCCTGTATAGTTGTTACCTTTAACGCGTACGATCAGATACTACTACATACGTGTATAACACGTTGATAGAATAATTTCTAATACATTATTCATTCGCTTAATTGATTCTCTTCTATCATCGTTTTAATCAACTAAATCTTAGAAAAAGAATTTCATTTTTATTTATTTTTCTTTTTCATGTATTATATATGATAATATTAATTTTGTTTTTATTTTGTGCGATTTTTTTACAATTTAGAATATAGGATTTTTTATTGCGATTATTTTTTATATTTTTTTTTAATACTAATTCAAGGATTTATTATTTAGAGGTTATCTAAGTCTCTAGGTTCCGAAATTTTTCGATTGATGGCGCTCTATTAAAATTCAATTATATCAATTTACATATGACATAACTAACCTTACTTTTTAGATTTTTTTCGAGTATTATTATTTTATGTATTCCATTATTAATTGGTGGTATTATTTTGTTTATTGTTATAATTTTATAAAAATAGTTTAGAATTATATATTGAATCAACGTATATAACAAAATCGTAGTAACGCGTGGCAGTAGATGGCGCCGTATTAGAATTCAGTTATTTCACATTTTTTTCAGATTTATATACGACATAACCTTACTTTTTCTACATTTTCGTATATTATTATTTTATGTGTTTCATTGTAATTGTGGTATTATTTCGTGTGTTGTTATTATAATTTACTAAAAATAGTTTAGCATTATATTAAATAAATAATTAAAAAAGCCACAGCAACGCGTGGCCGGAGCTTATAAATATTTAAATACATAAAATATATTCGTTGTATATTTACATTAAATAATGCATAATGTATACACGTCGTACATATAACGAATAATCGATTAACAATATACATTATATAAGTTCAAAAGTTCGATAGGATTTTTATTCGTTCACCTTTTGAACCATACCATCGAATGGACTTCAAAAAGTACGAGAGTAACATTAAATAAACACACTTTATTTCATTAACTATTAACATATATTTTTCAACGCGTACTTCAACGTATTCATTTTCTACAAGTTCATGGTTACCATCGAGAACTTGTATAATTAAGTATAGAATACGAGTAGATGGGGGAATGGGACTTCTATGGTATATTGCCTTGGTTTATATATACCGTTGCTTAAAAGCAGCTATTATGATTCAAATGCAACGAGATGGGAAGCGATACTTTAGATTTTATTTTCTTTTCTTTTTCTTTCTCTTCCCTTCTATTAAAAAGCAGTTCTTTTGTGCGTAAAATGCAACAGACCCCCAAGGCTTCTCTTAGTTGCGTATATAGTAACTTTGTTAGCTACTGTTTAACCTGAGTGGATTACATACGTGCATGCATAAATAAATAAATGAATAAATAAATAATAAAACTCTTTTTTTTTTTTTTGAATGGTAATTGTGACCCAGGTTATTATTGTTAAACGTCCAGCGAATTTTGAGCTGAAAAATATTGATCGATCAAAATACACGAACAGTACTGGGCCCTCCCCACCCCCTGACTTCTCCTTCCATCAAATGTAGTAACGATTTAAGTGAGTAATTTGCACCACGAGGTCGTTGAAACCTTCAGACCAGCTTTTACGCTTCTCGCACATTGAATGAAGCCTAGGAGGAGGTTGCTGTGCCCCATTGCCTGGTTTGACTGTTACTGCTAGTTAGTTGCTGCTGCTGTTTCTGGCTGCTGCTGCAACTGCTCGAAAGCGTGGGCCGCTTAAGTTCGCAGACAATGGTCGACCAGTTGGGTCATTACTCGTCTTTCTCTTACTCTTTCTCTTGAACTCCACTCGTTGTCGTCAGCAAAGTTTCTTATGAGCTGTCAAACTCTCCTCGACCTGCTCATTACTGTTAAATTAGTATACAACACCGAGACGATAACCACATATTAGTGAAGGGAACTAACGTGTAATAATATTCTTTCATGTGTCACGCATACTAAGATTTACATATTTTGTTTTTTTTTGTTTGTTGATTTATTCATTTTACATAAACTTCGTTAAACTTTCGTTTAATCGATTTAACGAAGTACTTTTGAATTTATCAGAAAGATAAATTCAATAATTAAATGTAGGAATTAATTTGATCAGACTTTTTAACTTTCGATTTCAATCAACTCATTAAACTCGTACTTTTACTTAAACTTTCTACAAATATTTATATAAAAAAAAGAAATACATGATGGGTACAAGTTAGAGATAATGTAACAGTTGGAAATAAAGTAAAGATTCTTTCTAAGGTTGGATAACTGAGTTTAAAAATTCAATAGTATGTTAGTCAAGTATATATAAGAGTTCGCGTGGGAAGGTATTAGACAACGACGACTACAAGGATGACGATGACGATGACGACAAACGATGAACAAGTATCAACGCGATTATCTAATCGTCTATCGTCAATCGTGTAACACAACTTTAACATACATACGTGTATTTAAAGTGTAAGTAATAATACTTACAAAGCATATATACATTTTGTCATTTGTTCGTTAACTTCTTGCAAGATTATTAAGGTCATCGTATTTATTCTTCCACCACCACCACCACCACCACTACAACCACCTCCACATTTCTTTTATTATTCTTATTATTATATTTTATTTTATATTATACCAGTTGTGGTTCAGTCTGATTAAATAGAAAAGAAATATAGATAAAAGTTAGGTTATGTTGAAATGATTTCGCGCGGTTTTCGCTCACCAAATCTATGCACAGATGGTGCTGGAATTACCTGTATCTTTTTCTTGTTTTTATTAAATTAATTAATTATTGTATAAATAAATTAATGTGTTAGAAACTTAGTTGTATGCGAATGCAACGTTGTGTCAAAATTTTAAAACAATCAATAAAGTACTTTTGGAAATTAGGAATTTTAGAAGTTAGGAACAAACGAAATCTATATTTTTGTATATATATATATATATATATATATATATATAGATTTATAATTAAATTAATTACTATAAATTAATAATTATTATAATATAAAATATAAATATAAATTAGAAATTTATATGCTTTATTCTATATACTGCATTTTCTATAAATGCCTTAATATATTTTAATAGAAATATTTTTTTTTGCACATATAAATTTATTATAATTAAAATTTTATTATATTATTATTATTACTATTATAATTATTATCGTTACAATATATGGTAAACAATATAATATAATGCAATATATAATATATAATAAAAATATATATAAAATATATAATAATATATTAGGTCATTAAATATGAAATGTCTGATTTCGAGATGAAAATAATCCGAGTAATCAGACATTTATGTATATATATCGTATATATTTTTATATTATATTTATAAATGTTAACATTAATTCGAGTATCAATCAACGTTAGAGAACTAATCGTCATTAATTGCCATATGGTTCGGTTACTAGAACGAGATTTCAAAATGATAGTATCTTCCTTTGTTGTCCTCGTCGTTCGTTAACAGCATCCACCAACTGCGGTAACAGCGTAATTCGCGGTCGCTGAAATAATGACAATTTATCACTCGTCTCTCGAATAAACGCATCGAATGAAAGCTTCTCTTGCTCGTTCCGTACATACATACACATACATACACTCACCCACATATCTACATACATACATACATACATATATACATGTACGATAAGAATAATGCATCGCGTTTATTCTCGGCACGTGCACACGTTAGTAGTTATATTGCCCTCTTTCTTCTCTGATCTTTTGTCTCCGTTCTAGTCACCCATCCTTCTACTCTCTATCTCACCAAAGTTTATTATATTTAATGATACTATTATGTTATTGTGTTTCGTAAACGATACAGTAAAAGATTCTGGTTACAATCAATTTTTCATGCCCTTATTTTACTTCCTATCTTTCATTCTAACTTTATCGTTATTTTCCCTATTGTGAATTTTGGCAGACAGTTTTCGTCTGGGAGGGCCAAATCGCGAGTTAACAGCAGTTAATACTCTCACGTTGAGAGTACGAATCGGCAACGATATAATTAACACGCCAATCAGTAAGTAAGCATCAGCAGCAAAACCTCTCACGTTTCTCAACATGGTACGCTTAATGACCGTCGTTGTTATATATATATAGATATAGATATAGATATAGATATAGATATATGTTCATTCTATATGCAAGCGTTGTATGAGACACGATGAGCCCCACGGCTTATAAACGATTTCAATTTATAACACTGCTAATTACGTAAAATTTTACGCTTTCCCTAACACGCGCCTTTCCGTTTCTTCCTTTTCTTTCTCTCTCTTATTTTTTTTTTATATTATTTTTTTATTTAGTTTAACGATCAATCTGTATTATAATATGCTAAAGAATATTTCAATCTGTTTGTGAATGGAGAAAGGGGGTGGTATTTAAATGGAAAATATATTATGAATATAAATTAATATTTGTATGATATAATATAATATAAAATTTAATATAAAATATATTATAAATATAAATTAATATTTATATAATATAATATAATATATAAATATAAATACAAATATAAATTAATATAATATAAAATATGACATAAATATTAATATAAATATAATTTAATATTTATATAATATAATATAATATAAATATAAATACACAAATATAAATTAATATAATATATAATATAATATAAATATAAATACTAATATATAAATTAATATTTATATAATATAACATAATATAAAATATAATATAAATATAATATAAATATAAATACAAATATAAATTAATATAATATAAAATATAATATAAATATAAATATAAATTAATATTTGTATTATATAATATAATATAAAATGTAACATAAATATTAATATAAATATATAATTTAATATTTATATAATAAAATATAATATAATATATATATTTCATTCTATCTTCGAACGTTATGGGGGAGGGGGTAATAAAATTAAAAATATATTATAAATATAAATATAATATGTATGTTAAAGAATATTTCAATCTGTCTCCAAACATGGGTGAAAGGGATATTCAAATTGGAAATATATTATAAATATAAATAAAAATATATTAAATGAACATTTTCAATCTTTTCTCTAATGGCAACGTTTAACTTTTATTTGACATGTAAATGGTCTGTATATCATTATGTGAAAATCATCTGTTTGGTTTGTTAAAAAAAGATTTCACTGCGTGATATCACATTCGTATATTATACGAGTGAATATCGCGAGCAATCAAATTTCTATATGGTTTCTAATCGTTTTAAATGGCGTATATCCTTTGCTGTTTAACACACATACACACAAACTCTTTTAAACGACCGCAAAGAAGTTGCTTCTTTTTTTTTTTCTTTTTATACTTTTATAGGACATCTTTGAATAATTTAACACGCGTAAAGTTTCCATGATTTTATTTGATCTCTCTCTCTCTCTCTCTCTCTCTCTCTCTCACTCTTTCTCTTTTTATGTTTTTTCTATGTGTTTCTTTACTACGTACGTGTAATATTATATCTGTGTGTACGTATATGTAAATCTATAGAAAAGTGTAATAGTGTATCTTCATTTATTCATCGTGTTCGATATTTTTAGATATAATAGTGTGCGTTCAAGTAGCAGGTGACTATATTTGTAAGATAATAAAATAATGTCACATAAATCTCAAAGGATTTTTTCTATAAAAAATAAAAAATAATAATTGACGCAATAAGTAATTTTAGGATGCAAGGACATTTATTAAAGTGCGTAAAAATGACAGATGTATCGTTAACAAAAATGTAGAAACAAAATTCAATGCACACACACACATACACACACACACAACGACTATTCAAAATTAAATTTCACAATTACAACGACACTCAGAAACTTACGTCAACCCTTTCGAGACCCACTTGCACACCATGTGTGCAATCATCTTAACCCTTTGCATTCGAGGGCTCCACTATAAAGACAATGAAGAAGACAATAAATAAATAAAAAAAAAAACAACTAAAGCAAATTCAATTTAGTCTATGATTTTTCTATTAAAATTGCTTTGAATTGCTGATAACATGAATGAAACAAAAAAACTTCATTCAATTGCAAAGTGTTAGTTATTATCAGTTATATATATTTTATATTATTTTCTAATATAGAAAAAATAAAATTTAGCATTGCAAAATTGGCAATATAATAAAATAAGAAAACAAATGATTTCTGGGAACTGTGTTTGAAAAAAGTCGTGATTTCCAATGGGTTAACAGTGAATACTCAAAGGATAGTCACACATCGTATTACATGGGTTATATTAAATGTTATACTTTTAAAAATGTCGAACGAAAACAGGTGGTACTAATATTAAAAGAATAATAATAAGAAGAAGAAGAATATGCTATCGGAAGTTTTCTACATGGGGCTTTATAACGGGTGGTATATACGCTCTGCTTACGAAGATTTCTAATCACGGCTTACTGCCTTTCAACGACCCTAATGGCCACACTAGTATTAAGCAAGTGTTTACCGAGTGTTCCCCAGGCTTTTTCGACGAATTCATGAGAGAAAGCGTTAGTAACAAACACATACATACAGGTGGATGCGCTTTCTAGAACGAAACGCGAAATTACGAATATATACACCAATTTATTATTGTTTCGAGATCCAAATTTTTCATGAAAAAAAAAAAATATATATATATATATATATATATATATATATATATGTAATTTATTTTAATTCGATGATCATTAATGGTTAGTGGGTCGATGTACTTGGGTAGATGCAACGATCTGTACGATCGATAAGTCGTGCAGATTTGCATTGCTAATTAACTGGATTCCTGAACGCATAGTTCCGTCAAACGCGCATTCACTTTATTTTTTTTTTTTTTTTTTTTTCTATCAATAGTTCTTACTAAGCTTTTAAAAAAAGAACAAGAAAGAAAGAGAGAGAGAGAGAGAGAGAGAGAGTTAAAAATATTTGACAACAATTTTTATAACATTTATAATTTTAATTTAAATTTGAAACTTATTTTTTGATATGTTTTTTATTTTTATTTCTTTTTTTTTTTTTTGGTTAAAAATTCGCGTTAATATTCGAACAAAATTGATTTTTATCTTGATAATTTTTTATTAAGCTTAGAAAAAGATAAAAAGAAACAAAATATAATATTATTAATTATATAATTATATTATTATTATATATTATTGTAATAACACACATAATTAAAAATATTTGATCAAAAATTTCTATAACATTACATTTACAATTTTAATTTAAATTCGAAATTTATTTTTTGATACATTTTTTATTTTTATATTATTTAAAATACGCATTAACATTTAAAAAATATTATATTTCAATATATAATACGAATGTATATCTCTTTACACGTGTGAAATATTCTGTTATACATAGTATATATATTTTATCGATTACTTTAAACGCATATCTATATATCTATATATACATACATAAGTTACCTTCCGTATCCCGCAATGCCGTATCATTTTATAATTCTTTTAATTAAATTTTTCTCGTTGATACGATACGCACTATACAATTAGATGAATATAGAAGAAGAGACAGACAGACAGACAGACAGACAGACAGACAGACAGACAGACAGTTAATTATCGTACTTTGTTTGCTTTAACGAGAGATGACTGAATGTACTCGAATGGACGATCTATCGATAGATAATTCCCCTATTCCTCTCTCTCCCACCTCCATCACAACGATTTAGATACATCTCTTCTCTCTTTTATCATTTTTTTTTTTTTTTTCTATCTGTCTATTCTCGCGAGTCGGTGTATAAATAAAAGGAATAGAGAAAGGTGTATAAACGCGTGTATACAAATCATGTGGTCGCAGAAGGCAATTATTGGATTCTCGAGAACAAACTAACAGAAAGAATGAATGAGTGAGAGAGTGAGAGAGTGAGAGAGTGAGAGAGTGAGAGAGTAAGAGAGAGAGAAAGAGAGAGAGATTCGTACGAGGATCGATAGTTTAACGAGTTCATCGTAGAACGAATCTATACAACTACATATCTCAAGCACCCTTTTCAACGATTTATTTATATTTCCATTTCTATTCTCGATAGTACATAGTGGTGTATTGTGTTCAACTTATAGATACACACACGTACACGTACACATACACTTACAGGTTATATACACATTAATATGCATACATAATAATAAAAAAAAAAAAACAAGAATTCGTAAATTGTAACTAACGATTCGTTGGAATTTCCGCTGATTTCTCCTCGTCAAGTGTTGTTGTTGTTGTTGTTGTTATTATTATTGTTATTGTTGTTGTTAGTGTATTGGTGGATGATACATCATACATCAGGTTCGTTCGCGGTTTGTATCGATTTCGCGAACGGTAAAGTATTTTCTTCTTTTTTTTTTTTTTTGTCGAGGACGTTTACCCTTCGTGTGATAGTAGTCGTCGTCGTATCGTTTGGAAAGGGTAAGGCAGGGTAGGGTTGGAATCGTAGGGGTTTGAAAGTATAATATAGAAAGGTAGTAAAGAACCAACCCGAGGTCAAAGTACTTCCCCCCTCTTTGCTGAAAATCCATTAGTAAGCATATAGAAGTTACAAGTTAGAATGAAAAAGATTCGGTGGAGGGGAGAAAAGGTTGGGGTAGGGGAATCCGATTGGAGGAAGGGCTTTTCGTATTTGCGGGATTCCACGATTTGCTTAATTATAGTTGGTAATGTATAGTATATGTATACAACGTACGTAATTACGTTTATTGTACCTGTTAGTAGCATAGACAAGCAATGGTGAATTGAGAGAGTAAATTTTCACATGTTGACGAAACAGAATACACACACACAAACATACACATACATATATATACACAGTGATGTATCACGATCGAAGACAAATGTCGATGTCCTCGGTACGAACAAAAACGTTACAAGCAACCTCTTCTATATTATTTTCCACAAGATTGCTGATTAAATTATTCAACCTAACCATCCGTTCGTGTTGTTGTGTTTTGTTCGTTGATTAATAAGACGAAGAAGAAGAAGAAGAAGAAGAAGAAGAAAAAAGGAATAAAAAAGTATTTCCTTCTATAATTGCAATTTTTTTGTTGTTCCTAACAAATATCAATTTTTCTTACTTATACTTTCTAATAAAAAAAAAAAAAAAAAAGATTGTAAGTTTAATAAATAAAAGTAGAAACTATCGTTCTTGTGCGGAACAATTTACGATCAGTGTGTGTGTGTACGTTACGTACTTTAATATTCAACAAAAATTTCAATTTACAAGAATAAATATTAAAACTTTATGTAAAAATATTTCTTAAGGAATGATAGTTAGCCTAATTAAATTTGTATCATGTCATGGGTGGAGTTAAATCGAGAACTTATGGTTAGTTGGAACAGATGGTACTACGATTATGCAATTTTGAGATTAAAAGTACGAATACGTTGGAGAACGGGATAATTAGTTTTATATTTAGAAGGATAAGCACATGTATGTGTGTGTGTGTGTGTGTGTGTTGTGTGTCAATGAGTCGTCATAGTTAGTCGAGTGTATTATGAGACGAACGAACTCTTTCCCACAGAGTTATATTATGGCATTGTTTTACTGCTTACCAATCTCTGCATATTTTTTTTTTTTTTTTGGTTTGTTAAGCGACCCGATTTAATGAGCGGGACACATTTTCCACGACTCAATTCATTCCAAATCCGTTGCCCAATTTTTCTTCTTCTTCTCGAGAATCTTCTTTTTTTTCTTGTTTTATTTTTTCTTCGTCATAATTATCATCATATCATTATATCAATCAATATTGCAATGATTTGACGAAATATACATGACAATTGAGTTGCAGTAAATAACCAAGTTTTCGTTTTAAATGAAAATGAATGAATTAATATTTGAAATAGAAATATTATTATTTTGTTTATAATTAAATTAACTAAAATAATTATTGATAACCTTCTTTATTTAATAGTTTATTGTTTTTCGTCATAATTATCATTTTTTTATATTATAATATATTCTTTTTTTAATATTGCAACGATTTGACAAATTGTACGTGATAATAAGTACAGCAAATTTTGGTTTTAAATGTAAAAGGAATTAATTAGTATTTGAAATAATAATAATAATAAATATTAAATTATTAAATATTAAATTACCTAAAATAATAAACTTCTTTTCTTAATATTTTTTTTTTTAATTGCAACGACTTGACGAAATATACCTGACAATGAAGTTGCAGTAACAAACAAATTTTCATTTCAAATGAAAATTATTCAATTAATATTTGAAATAATAATAAATATTAAATTATTAAATATTAAATTAATTAAAATAATTAACTTCTTTACTTAATATATATATTTTTTTAATTGCAACAACTTGACGAAATATACCTGACAATTGAGTTGCAGTAATAAACCAAGTTTTAATTTTCAACAA
The DNA here is from genome assembly GCF_001465965.1 of Polistes dominula. The sequence goes on from NW_015149082.1 coordinate 258,646, forward strand.
AAATGAATGAATTAATATTCAAAATAATAATATATATTATTACTTTGTTCATATTTAAACTAATATAATTATCTATTAACTTCTTCATTTAATAGTTTATTAAATTGTTATAACTATTCATTAAGAGTAATAACAATAATGAATCATTTAAGTAAGGAAACAATTCTTTACGCATTCATTCGTCATGAGGAATGTCACGAACAAGTAAATTCGCGTGACCAAAGATAAAGTTAAAGGGAAGATAAGTACTACTGTCCCAGGAAGAGATGTCCCTTCGTATTATAGATTATTTTCTAAAACGTTTTATCCTAAAAGCACACTACCACCACCACCACCACCACCACCATGACTACCATCACCCTCATAAAGTTCTACACCTATAATTGTCTTAGCAGATTCTAAGCTCACGTATTTCCTCGTGTCTTCGTATTATATTTAGTTTACCTACCTCTGTGTTTCAACATTGCTCGTTCGTTCCGCTTTCCGTACTAGTTATCGTTATTGTTCCTAATTACCTCGGCATACCAAGAAGCGATTATCGTTCGGTCGGAAACTTTCAGTAGAAGTGTACCTATGATTTTCTTAAGGGTCTCCCTATATATATGATATATATCTATATGCATCATCTCATATGGTCAGAGTCAGAGAAAAAGGGTCATCGTATTTTTGATCTTTTTTACTGTTTTCTTTTCATTTTCTTTAGATATATTTTATTGTTAGTACATTAATTATATTAATTATATTTAATATAAATATTATTGTTATAAATACATAATATTAAATTATTTGCTAAATGGTTGGTTTTTCTAAACGATTATTTTCATTGATCATACATTCATTGACCATAATGTATATGATATATATATATATATATATATTTTATTTACAATTATATACGATACAATAAAAAAATGATATAAATATGTTAAAAGTATAGGTAGAATTATTTATTAAAGGGTTGGTTTGTTAAACGATTATTGGTAGCGTTTATTGATATATATATATATTTGATATATTATGTATATTTATTTTTTTACGACAAAATATGATAGAATAAAAAATGATATAAATATATGAAATGTATAGGTGGTAATTCTATTTGCGTGTTTCGATTAATTCAAATACATACCTTAAAAGGGCGTCGAATAAAAAGTTTATATAAGTAGACGGTGATTGGCGTTGTTTCGTTGCGTGATCGTAATCAGAGAAAGAGAATTCGGTTCATTCTTTATGGGTTTCTTTCGTTGATCGATAATACTACTGACTCATGGTTTGTCAACTTCCTTTTTATTTTCTTCCCTTCCCTATGTTTTTGTTTTTGTTTTGTTTTGTTTTTTTTTTCTTCATTTTATATATCTACATATTTAAAACAAAAAATCATTAGAACTTTCCCATGTTCGTGTTTTACTCTAAAAAAAAATAAAATAACTTACTCTCAATTTTACTATCGTTTTACCATACCGTGCATTTAAATATCCTTCATATCTCGTATTTCAAAATGTTTAAAAATAATTAAAAATACAAAACTAAAAAAAAAAAAAAAAATATAGTAACGTCATAGTGATTAAAATATAAACGACTGTTATACGAGATAGAAAACGATTAATCGATTCTTCATCGTAGTATATCATTTCGAATACGTTTATAATCCAGTATAGATTTCTTCCATAGATTTCTTCAGTAATTTTTATCTATGATATTTTATACATCGGATAGATGATAATCTTTCACGATTAATAAAACAATTTCTGCACGAACGATTATTACTTACTACTACATTGCTGTTTTATCTTTAGGATCTTTCAAACGATATCACGTAACATAGTGATCATTTATTATTAATTAATCCATCCTGTGAAACTGATTTATGGAAAAAAAACAAAAAAAAAACAAGATATATAACTAATTGTAAAAAGAAGGAAAAGAAAATGAAGATGGGTGGGTGGGGGTTAGGGGATTTAAGCTTTCGAATATTTTTCATAATAAATCTTAAGCAACGTGTTTAAGAATCACGTATTTAGTTGTGTTAGTCCGTGTTTATTACGTACCCTATATGCAATTAGTTACGGCCGAAGATTCTGTGCAATTACGTTAACCGGGTTGGCTCGAACTATATCCAGAGCGCAAATGTTACATTACGTTGGCATTCCTATGATTGGAGTGGGAGAAGAAAAAGAAGAAAAAGAAAAGGAAGAAAAAACAGGGGAAGGAGGTGGAGGAAGGACTGCATTTTCATTTACGTTGGTTAGCCATTGCATACATACAATCACACACATATTCATGCATATGTGTGTAAGAATGAAACAATGCTTGAGGTGAGAGTTTGGCGAGTTGCATATAAGGTGGTCGCATCGATAACACATGCATATGCATGAACCCTTCCGATATCCTCTTTCTTTCTCTTCAGAACCCTCCCACCCTCTCACCTACCCTTCCTCCTTCCTTAGAAATCCCTCTCGTAGAAGTGCATCGGACTGACTCGTTAAAAAAGAAGTCAAACTTTTTTACTCACCTCTTCGATCATTTTAAATTCCGTTTGATAAAATAAACGAGTTTGAATCATATACCGGGTGTATACTGAGTATTATAGGAACTCGTTTTATTTGATTTTACTTTACAATTAGTGGAGAAAAGTTTTTCGATTTTAATGGGAGAATTGATTTAAGTATGAGGATTATACTTTGTAGATATAGGGTTATTATGATGGTGTATTATGTATGGTGTATCTTCGTGGAAACATATGAAATATACCTGTCGATATTATTATCTAATTGGTACGTTTATAATGGAAAATCGACTTATATGCATTTTGTTGCTCTGAGAAAACCCTTTCTTAGTTGGTATCTTATTAAACATCATTATTGTGTTGCAACCATACTTATAATAGGATTTCGTAATAAACTTCATATAGTGAACTTTTATTCGCACTTAACGGCCGTCCTTGCCTTTTGTATTACAACCGAGTGACAGACATGTCTCTTATGTTTCTTTCGTGTGGGTGTCACTTTACTTTTCCCGCCTTGAAAAATTCCTTTCACTGTGTGTTTTGTTACATCTAGGTTTTGTTGTTGTTGTTGTTGTTGTTGTTAGATATCATTTATTATATTAAACGTGTATGAGATTAAAACACGTATAACATTCTGAGAAATCTTACGAGTTGATTAAATTGATAAGATTGTTTTTTAATTTGAACATAATCACAGTTGAGTTAAAATAAAAATCTGTGAACTCTCGAGACATTGTCCTTGAGATTCGTTGGAAAAAGAATATTTACGATTGAAAAGATGGGGAGGAATTTGTTGGAAGAAGTTCAAAAGAATGAATTTATACGATAAATCTTAGAAGATCATAAACATTGAAAAATTTTCAAAGCCAAACCGACCGCCCACCCACCCACTGCTACGACAAGAACGAAGGATTCTAATTCTCCACGTGCCAACGAGTTAAACGTACATTTCAATTTCTTCGAATTGAAGAAGAGAAAGAGATAGAGAAAGAGAGAATGCCATTAACATTTTTTTAGGTGAGTCATCATTGTTCCTCGTTATATCTTCGGCTGTAAACTATTAACAACAATTTGGTAACGTTTAACGATTGTTCTAACGACGCTGTGTTTCACAATACATTTCCATCCCCATTTAAAAAAAAAAAAAAAAAAATGTTACGCAGCGTATTACCATTGACGAGTCTACTTGTTGATTAATTAATTAATTCAATTAATTCATGGAGGAAAATTTCAAGTCAAATTCGAGATGCATCAACTTGTGCAGGTGTTGATCCGGTCCTCTTTTTGCAAACTGCAGGACAACGAATTTTTATTTACGTATATATAAGAAAAAATATCAAATAAATAATTATAACAATAAGATAAAATAATTCGTTTGCTACAACGATGCTTGAAAATTTCTTTCCACGTATACGTCGAGAGATACAAGAAAGAAATGTGACCTGCATGAAGGAAGTCCCATTAGGAATGTTAATCGCGTTAATTACGGTCCAGACTCGGTTAATTAGGAAATAATTATGTCCATTTATTAAATATCTCACAAGTCACGAAACATCCGACGACTTAAAACTCCATCTTATATACATATATACATATGTGTAACACATTTATAACACATTCATATATATATATATATGTTCTTGACCGTATCTATTTTGAATAACAAGGTATATGTTTCTAAATCATATTGAAAATGATGTATTTTCGACACTCTGTTATTCCTGAAAACCTTGACCCTTCCCCCCACCCCTTTGAAACGATACCCTTGAGCTTCTTTTTTTAATATAGCTGTTCATTGGTCCTAAGTTTGAAGCATGACGGATATCCCAAACCCGGTTTCATTCTAATTTAACATTAAGTTTTCATTTGATCCCTTGAGTCATCGTAAACAAGCAGCGCAATATCAACAGCCAGCATCAGAGCAACAGCAACAGCAACATCATCATCCCCTCCTCGATCTTTAATTTCACTTCCATTTTACGACACCCTGCCTGTGCCTGCCTTTGCCTTGACTTGCCTGCTTGGCTGCCTGAGGATTTTCGAGAAATAGCATCTCACTTAACGTGTAATTTAGAGCCCGTAAATTTCCCCTTTGCTTCCTTTCACATTTACCAAGTGAAATATCCGTTTAAAATCATTCGTCGCCAGATAACTACATGGAATAACGAGATTAATTGAAGATAAAAGTAAAAAAAAAAAAAGAAAGAAAGAGAAGAATAAAATCGTACGATTTTATTTTTTTTTTTTTTCATTCATTTTTTTTTTATCTCTCTTTCTAAACACTTTTTTGTTTAACACGTTAGAAAGAGATTGAATTTATCTTATCAAAGTTTTCTCTCGCGCGTCAGTTGAAGTGGTAGACAATCTGGAAGCATGGTCGGTTTCTGACTTTGACCACAAAACGTCCTTCATCCTTCACCGATCTCTAACGCGTATCTCCTCGTGTTCCTTCTATTTCTTCCTTCCTTCCTCCTCCCACCACCCTCCTCCCATCAACCTTCTCTTTTTCCTTCCCTCTCCCATTTACTTCCCTCTAGCTGCGGAGTACCACGGAAATCGCATTATCATCGTCTCTCGTGGCACTCACTGTGAGACTACAATACAAATGGACGAGAAAGCATAGAAAGCCCTTTTCGAGAGTGCTATTACCCCTCCGTCATACCCTCCCACCCCCAGCCTGCCCCTGGCCTCAAATCTACCCTCATTCGATGATTTATATAATGTAGGACGTTGTGAATATGAAGATTAGAGAATTTCCAAATTACTTGATACACTTGTTTTAATATTGATAATAATAATTAATAATAAGTGTAAAAATACACTCATACACTATGTTACTAATAGTTAGCCTAACTATCAATTATTCGGAAATTTTTAAATTTATTTAATTTGTTTTTTGTTGTATCATATTTTTAATATAACCTCTCATCTTTTAGAAGTTCCAAATTACGTGGTAATTGTGTTTAATATTGAAAATAATAAATTATAATTTAATAATTGATAATAAGAGTAAAAATACACCCACACACACGATGACATTAATATATAGCCTAACTATCACTCATTCAGAAATTTATTTATTTATTTATTTATTTATTTTTGGTGTTAGATGTTCCATAAAGCCCCCCTCGTCTTTTAAAATTTCCAAATTACGTAATAATTGTTTAGAATTAATAATAAATGTAAAAACATACGCTAATAGTTAGTCTAACTATCGTTCAAAAATTTAGAAATTTATTTATTTAATTTTGTTTTTTTGGTGTCACATCTCCCATAAAGCCCCTCGTCGTCTCCACCCCATGTAGTAGTCACCCCCGCACCCCCAGAACCCATGTATGCTTTTATATACCGCTCGGTAAGCTTATTTGCCTTTTTGTTTGTTGTATTGTGTAGTACTTATCATTATTATGTTTGTTTTTTTCTTTTCATTTTTTAAGTTTGCCGTCTATCCCTACCCTATTCCTAATTTTTGTTTCAGATTTCGTACGATCTGACGTCGTACGTAAGAAACAACAGGAAGTACAACAACAACACGTCGTCGTTCATCGTCATCGTGGATGATGTAGTAACCGGTGGGTGGTTACTTATCGATCAGTCAGACGTTGAGGATGCACGTCGTGAGAATAATATCAAGAGTCGACGAAGAGAAGGAAAAAAGAAGGAAGAAAAAAATTACTGCCGGTTGTTGTTTTGTTGAAGACACAATTTTAACGATTTTTAATAATAATCGTCATAGTGGTTGTTGTTTTAGTCGTTGGATATTATTAACGAGACAACGACGACCAATAAATTCACTGCCAGGGTAACGAACAGCAATCAAAAGTTGTGTTAAGTGTGCTGGGCCCAATTTGAACCGTCCGTTAAATCGCATACTGTTCTTCGTCATAACTTTTTGCATTATTTTTTCAATTATTATTTACTATTTTATAATAAACAAATCGGAAACACAGTTAAACCAATTCCGAAACTACGTACACTTGTTTTATCTATCTATCTATCTATCTCTCTCTCTCGTTCTCTTCTTGTCTTTTTAAACAGAATCTTCTTTCTCTTTCTGTATCTTTTTTTTTAAGCTCTATTTATCTACCTTTTTCTGTCTTTGTCTATCTGTCTGTCTGTCTATCTATCTTTCTTTCTCACTCTTTTTCCACCCGGCTTTTACTCCCGCGTACGCGTTGGAAGATCAAAGAGCGAAGAAAAAAAAGAAGAAGTAGAAGTAGAAGCAACAGCAGCAATAGTAGTTGTAAAAGTAGAAGAAAAGAGAAAAGATGTTAGGCGTGAGTCAGCCGAGCAATCCGCCCTCGAGCTTGCGTCACTCCGCAAGCTTCTCCTGTCTACAAAGGAGTACCGTCGGCGAGGGCCATCGTGCAAGAACTTCAACATTGTTGCAACAACCTAGCCTCCAACTTACCAATAGTCACCATCATCATCATCATCATCATTCTCAGCAGCAGCAGCAGCAGCAGCAACAACAGCAACAACAACATCATCATCATCAGTACTCTTCTGGTCAGAGTAGTTCCTTGCTTCAACAATCGAGTAGCAACGTTCAACAACGACAACAACAACAGCATCATCGAGGAATTGATACTGATACGATACAAGACAGTAACGATTACGGTTTTGTAAAAGTCAGGCCACGTTTGCGAAGTACCAACGCAACGATCTTTCACGAGGAAGAAGTGGCAGCTGCTAAAAGTGCATTTAGAGATCGAGACGCGTCAGCATTCAGTGATCGCGAGTGCGAACCCTCGAGTTTTCGGGAATTGTTAAAGTCTAAGGATCGAGAACAATCACCGAAAATTGCTAGTTCGACGAAAAATCAAAATCCATTGAAGGGTGCCCTGATATTGTTCACGTCTACCTCGTCTTGGTGGAAAGCGAGACAACGAGAGGAACAACAGCTGAACGGTGGCGTTGTCGGTGGGTCCTCGAGTTCGGTGACCAACACCAACAACAACACTTCTACCAGTTCGATGTTGCCCTCGTCCGAGCGAAAGTGGTCGAGCACCTCGATGGCGTCACCCTCAAACGAGAGAAAGTGGCCGTCCTCGATGACGTCGCCCACCATGGGTGAACGGAAATGGTCAGTCGGTAACAGCGTATCTTTGACGTCACCGAGCAACGAGAGGAAGTGGACCAGGTCCTCGGTTTCTTCTAGCTCGACCAATGTTCTCGCTACTAGCACTGGAGGAAGTGGAGGAGTAGGAAGTGGAGGAGGTCAACAGGCACAACCGCAACAACAGGATAGGAAATGGCGTTCCTTGGGTGCCCTTCTTCGCGCTCCCACAGTTGGCGGAGGAAGTTCTACTTCCTCGCACGCTACTTCTCTTCAAAATTCATTTTCTTCTCACAACATGAGCGTTTCGATGATCGAGAACAGCAGCAGCAACACCGTAGAACGTTCGAGAGATGAACAACAACATCCACCACGTGGCTCCGTTAGCAAATCTTCTTCTACTACGAGATATCAACAACCGAGTTCTTACTCGGCTCGTGTGTCCAGAGTCACCAGAGATATTTACAGAGAGAACGGTGAGTTCTCTGTTCAAGCTGCCAGAACCAAGGTCAGTCGTAGATTATATCAAGATTCATCCGAGACTGCTAATAGTAACGCGACATCCGTGGATCGTGAAATGATCGATGAAATTACCGGTAGACATTCGCTCGTTAGACATCATCAGTTCAAGGACGAGTGCAGAGGTAGAACAAATCGCGAAAGCTTTTGTAGAATTGATCAACAAACTAGTACCGGTAATACATCGACTACTAACACGTCATCCTCGACTACTACTACCAGATCGAGCAGGGCTCAAAGTTTTTATCTTTTGGATGATTTCTTAAAACCACAACCACAACAAAACAACACCAACAACAACAAGTGCACGTTAAATCTTTATTTATCTTCTCCTTATTCAAAATCCGTCGAAACTAAAAGAGCATCTCAAGGTAACGTCGCTACGAACATAACACCACCTAGACGTCACAATTCGAGTTCGGATAGTCTCGAAGTTGCTACTAGTCCTTTGCCGCCACCTGTACCACCACCGCCACCTCAGCTAGGTACTAGGGATAGAGATAGAGGTGATAATTTCAAGGAGTTTGAAGTCTGTCCGTGCAACATGTGTTGGGCCTCGTTGCAGCAGAGATCATTTGCGGAAGAGGTAAGTCCTTCGTTCGCGAAGGAACTTCGCAAAGATTTCAAACTATTATTATTTATAATAATTATTATTATTGAAGTCGGTTACATTACTTCTTTTATGATGAGTTATCACGAGACAGGTGTGTACGTATATGACACTTACATGAAAGCGTGAATGAAGTTTCATAAATTGATCCCTTAATCGTTGCAACTTCCTGTTGTTGATCAAAAGAAAGAGATAGAGAGATAAAACAACTTTTGTCACGGTTCGTAATCGATAATGAGAAACAACAAAGTCGTAAATTATTGGTGACATTCTCGAGAAATCTTTTTTTTTTTTTAATAATAAACTTGTTCTATTTCTTTTTAGTTTAGTTTTTATTTCTTTTTTTCAACTGTACAAAGAAAAAGCTCGAAGAATTGAACTTTTAACTCGCGAATCCTGTTTTGTATTTCTTACGGAATAAATAAGTAGTTAGGTGGAGAAAAAAAAAAACTTCAAATCCTTTTCTCCCGCGTGCATGATTGAGAAACGACAGAGAAATAGGAAACCTAGAGAGTAAGAAAGAGAGAAAGAAGGTTTCGTCGATCGTAATATCGTCTGGTAACGGGAGATCGACTCTCTCGTTATCGACCTCTTGACCTGTTCGGTAAGAAACGCCTGAGCTTTTTTTTTTATTTTTTCTCCTTTTACGATTCAACGTTATATGAATCCTTTGATTTTTCCCTCTCGATAAATCTACCAAAAATTCGGGGAAAAATGGTACTCGAGCTTTTATATTAAACTCTTCGCAGAAAACGCGATCCACTTTTTTTTTTTAATTTTTTTCTTTTTTTTTTTAACTTCAATTCTCAATAAAAAATAAACGAAAAATAGGAAAACGGAACAATTTTTGTTGAAATTTTTTTATCGAATAATCGTACGATCAAAATTCTAACCAAATTCTATTGACTTTCAATAATATTCTATTGAATATTTATATTTATATTAAAATGTATTTAATAATAATAGGTGTACAAGTTTGTTCCCGCCATTTTTTCTATAAGCCATCTGTAGGAAAATAGCTAAAGCAAAGTTGTACATCTAATATTATAATTAAAATTAATAATATTTATTTATTATTAATTGAAGAAATAGAGAAATAGAGAAATAGGAAAGAAAAATATTCTTTAGTTAACTTTCTGAACAATATTTATAATATAAAAAATTTTTATATTTTCCAAATGTAACAAATTGTCAATACTTAATCAACGTGTTTATTGTTAAATGTTTTCATATTTCATCAATTTCTCTTACTATCTATCTTTCTTTCTCTCATTCACTTTATTTTTACGATCATTCAACATTTTCTTAATTTATTTCGTAATAAATCTAAAACACCAGGTTTCAAAACGTAGAAGAAGATAGGACAAATAAATCAAATCGAACACTATGATAGACGGATAAATATACGATAGGATTAAAGTAGTCGCATAACGCAAAGTTTAAAATACTAAACACGAATGTGTATCATGGATCATGGGTGTAAAATTTCTATACGATTATACAGATAGATAGTTTTTGAGAAAATTGTACGCGTGTTTGATTTAACTATAATTAACAGTATAGATTTACAGATTGAGACAATTGAATTCATTTCAAAATGGTTTTGCTCAATTCTTCATTCAAACGATGTTTGTAAGTAATTAAAAAAATAATGAACAAAACATCTTTACAAATTTACTATTAAAATATCAAATTGAGAATGAAACAAAGAATGAAAGAAAATAAAAAAGAATGAATGAATGAATGAATGAATGAATGAATGAATGAATGAAAGGATAAAATATATATCAAGACGTAAGCAACATTAAACAGTGGCAAACTTGTTAGAAGAAACCGAACAGCTTCTCGTTTAATTACTACTCGTTTGGTATAGGATAGGTAGAAGAGGTATATAATACTCGTTCGAATAAAAAGCTGGTATTACGAAGAGAGGTTTGCTAAGCTGTAATTAGTTATCTGCTATCGAACCGATTCACCAGTTACTGCCGGTTTTATTCAGAAGCGTAAGTAGAGATTATCGAAAAAGATAAACAAAATGTTCAAATATGCGCGTTTCAGTAGAAATTTCAAAATAGAAAATATAATTAGATATTCTCATCTTTTTCTAGATGTTTCATAAAAAATATATGTATAACATATTGTTTAGTTTAAATATATCATTCACATAATAATTTTGAAATATTATTTAATATAGTATTAAATATACAAATATTAATATAATATAGTTATACATATAATAAAAATATATTAAATATAAATATAAATATAAATATTTTTAATACATCACTTATAATAATTTTTATATATTATCTAATCTATTTTAAATATAAATATTAATATAATATAATAATATATAATAAAATAATATATTAAAAATAAATATAAATAAAAATATAAATATTTTTAATATATCATTTATAATAATTTAAATACCATCATAATAATATAATCAAAAGCTATTATACTAACCAACAAAACAAAAAATATAATACTAGTCTAAATTATCAATTTATTTCAAAATTCGAAAAAAAAGGTACAATGAAAAGGTAAAAACAAAAAATGTTTATGTATTAGGACAAATAAAACTTGCACCAATTGAAACTATCAAACAATTTCATAAAAAGTCTATAATTTTAAACATAAAAACTAAGAAACTTGAAAATAGTGGGGTTGATTTAAAATAGAGGGGAAAGTTTTGAAGGAAGCAAACAAATGTGAAAATCTTTCGAAAGAATAGAATCCTCCAAAAAAAAAAAAAAACAGAATCAGAAGTCTTTAAAAAAGGATCTAATCCGAACAACAACATTTTGGTTTCGTCACTCCCACGCAAATGTGATGGTCAGCTGAGACTTATGGTTGTGAAAATAAGTGTAAGCCACGTGTACACGTGTAATATCCAACTATGTTTGAACTGTACCTCTCATTTCTCTCTTATTTTCCCTCACTCTATTCATCTTTTCTCTCCCTTTCTTCATTTCTTCTTCTTATTCATCTTCTTCTTGTTTTTATTCTTATTCTTGTACCCTAGGGATAATGCATCGAACGCAAAGCCCGTTATTCTTAGGACTACCGCGACCAAGTAGAAGAGGAAAACCGACTTCTCTTGCCGTAGGAAGTCGTATTTCTATCCATCCGAGTATCTTTACTCTATTATTAGTATAGTCCACTGCCACGTAGTTGGTAGACGTTTTAAACTGGATTTCCGTTCGATTTTAAAGACTTGCCCCGTTGCTGCATCGTTTTCTTAATCCCCCCTTACCACCCTTCCTTTGGTATCTATATACGTATTTTTTTTTTCGTACTAATATCCATCTCCTGTTTGAAGGAACTCTTCTTTTTCTTGATGGGGGGTTAGTTCTCTTTTTTTATTTTTTTTTTAGTCAGCAAATTTTTAAGTTAGTTCATACCCTGAGACTTTGTATGAATTGGTTTGTTTTTTTCGATATCGATATACGTATTTTTTTTATTCTCTTTTTTTTCATATTGTTATCCATGTACAGTTCGAAGCTACTCTTCTTTTTCTTGGTAGGGGGGTTTGTTTTTTTTTTCTTATTTTTTTTTAGTCAGCAAATTTTTAAGATAGTTCGTACCCTGAGACTTTGTATGAATTAGTTTGTTTTTTTCGGTATCTATATATATATATATATATATTTTTTTTTTCATTTTTTTTTTCATGCTAATATCCATGTACAGTTCGAAGCTACTTTTCTTTTTCATAGTGGTGGGTTTGTCTTTTTATTATTTATTTTTTTTAGTAAACTTTCCAAGATAGTTCATACCCTGAGAAATTTTTACGAACGGATTTGTTTGTTTTTATTTTTAGTTTCTTTATTGTTTTTTTCTTTTTTTTTTTTTTAATCTTCTAACGTATCGGATATAAAAGTTTTACGAGATCGAAAGGGTTAGGATAACGTGTAAATAATTTATATCTCACGTAATATTGCAAAGTAGATATTGATTTGAATTGATTGTATTTCCAACAAGTATATATATATATATGTGTGTCCATAATTTATGAAAGTAATTTAATTGTAAGTTATATTACCTGTTGTTTCGAGATATTCCAAAGAATTACATTTGAATGATAAATGAATTCTATATATGGACCGTTTATTTTGAAAGTGATGTAAGTCCAGGTTTAAAAAAACAAAACAAAAGAGATATCACGTAATTTATGTTTAATTTAATATGAACTTTTTATGGATAACTGGTTAATATTTAATTTCTTAAAAAGTGCCCATATTTTGGACAATTTAAAATTGGTCGGTAAAAGAAATTGAGTAATCATTGATATGAAAACCTTTAAACCTTTAATTTTCTCGAAAAAAAAGAAAGTGGACTTACACCCACTTTTAAAATAGACGGTCCATATAACATTGAAATAAAAAAAAAAATTTATTAAATTATCTGACAATTGTATTTTTCATAATATTCGTAAAAATATAACGTTGAATGAATTTTAGTTTAAAAATAATATTGTGTAAAATAATTGATAAACTCATGATTCTCTTTTCAAATTTTGACTGACAATTAGATCACTTTCATAATTATTATGAGCACATATTAAAGAACGTAATCTTTCGAATTACATTTGAACGTTAAATGAATTCTATATATGATATTGAAATAACAAAAATTTATTCAATTATCTGTCAGCTTCATTTTTCACAATATTCCTCATAATTATATTGAATTAATTTAGTTTAAAAATAATGTGATGTGAAATAATTGATAAATTCATTTTTATTTGTCAATTGTGACTTATCTTAGATCACTTTCATAATTATGGGAACACATATCTTCATAAAACATTAGAAAATATTATTTGAATACATTTTTAAAATGTCTGAAACTATAGCAATCGTTGATGATTATATTCCTCTTCTTATTCTTCTTCTTCTTCTTTTTCTATCATCTACATTTTCAATTATTTTCATGATATATTATTTTTCTTAACATGAAATAAAAGCGACCTAGGTGAGGGACGTCGTGACCCTTACGCATCCGGTATTAGTTCAAAAGAGAAGGATGAGGCATTTTCACCAGAGTCCTCCTCTTCCTCACCCCCTGTTGAAAGGCATGTAGATTACTACTAATTTGCCGTCTGCCATGGCAAATTACTAGTCATTTTTTTTTTTTTTTTTTTTTCACTTCGTTGTTAAGAGCGTGGCCGTTTAAATTCGTATGATCACGAATATGGTGAGAGAAAGAGATGAAAAAATAAAACTGAAATGGCGTTAGTATAAGAAGTGAGGATTTGATGTGAGGTGGGGTAAGGTTAGGTGGTGTTAATAAAAAAAGAAAAAAAGAAAATTGAACAACAACAGACCCCGGTATATTTTAAAAATGCAGTTTTAACATATATTTATTTTCTTATTCTATACTTTGCAAGTATCTATCTTCCTTCTCAAGTTTGATTAGGGGTTCTGCGGATAAAATATTTATGATAGGGTGATTAAAGTTGAGATATGATAGATGATATATAATTCTATGATGAAATATAAAAATTGTTAAAATATTTTGTTAATAAAAAAAAATAAGAAAATTGTCAAAATATTTTAATAAAAAAAAAAAAATAAGAAAATTGTTAAAATATTTTAATACAAAAAAAAAAAGAAAATTGTAAAAATACTTTAATACAAAAAACAAATAATAAAATAGTCAATATACTTTAATAAAAAAAAAAAATAAAAAAATTGTTAAAATATTATAATACAAAAAATAATAAAATTGTTAAAATATTGTAATAAGAAAGAATAATAATATTATTAAATTATTTTAATCAAAAAAAAATAAAATAAAATAAAATTGTAAAAATATTTTAATAAAAAAATTGTTAACGTATTGTGTTATATTTTTTTCTTATATTTTTATAAAAAAGGATTTACTTAAATAAGTAAATAAGTATAATAATATAATAATTTACTTTATTAAACCCCTTTTCCACCTCCTTATTTAGCAGACTGACAATTATTACAATGACATAGAAAAATAATTGATCCTTTTTCTAAAGAAAGAGAGAAAGAGATGATTCTAAAGAAATACAAAAAAAAAAGAAAATAAACAATGTAATTATTTAATTTAATTTACGTGTTCATCCCTTAATTGTTATGCGATCGTATAAAATCGATAATATGATTTTTAAATGACAACGTCGATTTTTCTGATATAAATTTTGTTATTGTAAACACATTGAAGAATATATTTTTTCAAATAACAATGAAGTATAATAATAATAATAATAATAATAATAATAATAATAATAATAATAATAATAATAATAATAATAACAATAATAAACGCATTCATTGGGTTCCTCGTTACGGCTGATAAAATTGCAACAATCTGGGAAAACCATCAGTCTGGTGAGAATTCGTATTCAACGACGACTTCTACAATTGAGAGAGAGAGAGAGAGAGAGAGAGAGACTGAAACAGAATGAGAGAAACTCAGAGAGAGAGAGAGAGGGAAAGAGAGAAAATTCAAATCGATTTTGCATCCTGTATTCACGGCTTTCGAACAATTTTGCATACGAGTTGAAAAAGAAAAAAAGAGTAGAGTAGTGCAACAACACTTTGTAGCAAAGCTCATGGTATATCAGACCATAACCATTCTCGTGTAGGAGTTTATCCTTCCATGATTTCTCTCTCTCTCTCTCTCTCTCTCTCTCTCTCTCTCTCTCTTTCTCACACAGACACTCTTTTTCTTTTTATCTTTTTGTACGTTTCACGCATTCTTCTAAACGTGCAAACATGAATATAACTACGTGACAGAATGAATTGGGTGAAGGGATGAGGAGGAGGAGGAGGAGGATTCTTTCTCAAATTTTCCAAGATAAACCAGTCTCGTTGAATTATTATTGAGAATTATATTCCATGAGTTTTATTTATTTTTTTTTTGTTTTTCTTTATAAGTTACACCACGGTGACTGGTGAAAATATATTTCTTTTCTTTTTGTAATAAAATTGATTGTATAAAAGAAGATAAAATATTTTCTCTTGTTCATTTCGAAACGAATTTTACCCCACCTTCCTCCTCCTCTTACTCCTGTTTTTTTTTTTTTTTTTACAATTTTTATTTACATTAATATACAATTATATATAGATATATATTTTCATTTTATTTAACATATTTTTCATCATTTCCAATAATTTATCCTTAAAAAGTATATTATCGTAATATTTCGATCTCTCTCCTTCGAATATTTTATTTTAAATGATATTTAAAATACTCGTTAAAAAGAAAATCAACAACAAATAAAAAAAAAAAAGGAGGAATTCGAGATACTTTAAAAGGCCAAGAGAAAAAAAACCAACCTCGTATTCCTGCCATCCTGCCAATGACGATATTTTTAACAATCTTACAGGAAGCGAAAAGTCGTTGAAAGAAAACGACAAAAATGATGATGGTCGGGTGGGGGGGGGTTGGTTAGGGAGTGGAGAGGGGGTGGAAAGGAGAAAAATGGTGTCAGAAGGATTAAAAGATGAGAGAGTTACTCTTCGAATTTCCATTTAACTTATTTCGAAAATACTCGTCTCTCTTTCGCCATTAACCTGCATCAAGTAATAATTAATCGAAGATAAGATCGAAATAATGTCATCCATTTTTTTATTATTATTATTATTATTATTATTATTATTACCTAATTTTTTATTTATATATATATATATGAATTTTCAATTTAAATTTCATATACATATATAGAGATATAATATTTATTTGATCATTTTTCGTGTTTCCTTTCTTTTATTCGAAAAGATCTTACAAGGTTTGTCTTTTTTTTTGAAGTTATGATATTTTTTAAAATAAATTTTCTACTTAAAATTTCATAAATATATGTATATAAAACTAGCTGTGCCCCTGACACGCGTTATTGCGGTTTATATGAGTCAAAATATGACGTTATCCTATAGATATAAGTTAGGTTATGTTCAAATGTTTCGCACACTCACCGAAATCTATGACCAATAGATGGCACTAAACTTCAATGTATCTTTTTCTTCTTTTTTTATTAAATTAATATAATAAAAACCTAGTTCTATGCAAATGTAACATTCTATCAAAATTTCAAAACAATCAGTAAAGTACTTTTGGTAATTACAAATTTTAGAGGTTAGAAACAAACGAAATCTACATTTATATATATATATATATAATATTTATTTTTAATCAATCTTAATTTCTTTATTTGATTCGAAAAGATCTTACGAGGTTATCAATGATGCAAAAGCAAATATTGGATGTTTGAAGAAGAAGGGAACATTAAGAAAAAAAAAAAAAAAAAATAAACATAACTGAAATAAAAAATCGGACATTTTGATCGTTCGTTCTTTTAAAAGGCCGACTTTACATCTCTCTCTTTCTCTCTCTCTCTCTTTCTGTCTTATTCATGCGAGAAAAGAAGGATTTCTGTCGAACGGATATAAGTCACGAGTTGATCTTGAAGCGTCCTGTAGGGATAGGACTCGAAAGAGAAAGAGAGAAGGGGACTTATAAGATGGAAGGTAAAAGATAGACCCCTGACGGGGATATCTCACTGTGAGATCTTCAAACCGGCCATGTCTGTCGGTGCGTCGAACCAACAGGGTGATTTATCATTATTGAAATACGGGCCATTTGAGCCCATCGTTGCCCATTCTATGCCTTTTGCACGACAGTACGCGACGTTACCTTCGATTCCAATGGGGAAGTCGATCTTTTGTATATGTGTATGTATGTGTGTGTTCTTATTCTTATTCTTATTCTTATTCTTATTCTTACCCTTTTGCTTTCTTCCTTTAAACTTCTCATTTTTTCTTTTCTTTTACTCTTCTGCACCGTTTTCTTTGCGCCTGATTCCGTAAGAATCGGCTTCAACGATCACGCTTCTACTTCTTACCTTCTTCTTCTTCTTCTTACCTTTTTACCTTCTTCTTATTCTTATTCTTCTTATTCTTATTCGTATTCTCGTCCCTTTTTTTTTTTTTTATTTCTTTTTTCTTTTTCGAAAGGGATTATCAACCCTGCGTAGCTTTAAATCACTTCGCTTTACGTGGCACCACAACGTTGCTTGCTTTGCACTCACCCTCCTCCAACTTTGGCCAATGCAAAAGCCCCGCGTCTTGTTTTGGTTATAAAGCTAAATTCTTTTTATTCTTTTTCCTCTTTTTCTTCTTCTTCTTCTTCTTCCTCTTCCTTCTTTTTTTTCTTTTTTCTTTTTTCTTCCTCCTTTAGCTTTATCGTTACTTTTTTTTCCCTCTTTGTACCAAAGAATATATTTGAGAGATAGAGAGAGAGAGAGAGAGATTTATTTTTTGTCTTATAATTTTTCATTATTTTCTTCACATAAATTTTCTTTTACTACTTATTAGTTGTAATAATTAATAATAAAAAATGAATCCTCTGGAAAATAATTAAGAACAAAAAAATATATTTAACCTAAGAACTGGAATCAATTTGTGTTTATTTTTATCATAAATTTTGGTATTAATAGAAAAAGAATGAAAGAAAAATGTGGTTCATGGAAGGGAACACACACACACACACACATACACATACAGCTGTGTTTGAATCACAAACGGAACTTCTTTCACCCACTATTCCACCTTTTCGTGTGTTTCCTTCACGATGCATATATAAATACATTTTTCTTTTCTTCTGTGTTTCACACGAACACAAATTTCTTGTGTCATCAACACGGACGGTGGTCGTTGAGGCAACAGCAAAAGCAAAAGCAAAAGCAAAAGCAGCAGCAGCAGGCAGGCAGGGCATTTTAGTAGAAAACCGGATCCATCGAAAGCACGTGGCATTATTTTACGATGAAGAAGATAACGAGGGAAGGGAAAGGGCCCTAAAAAAAAAAAGAGAGAGAAAGAGCACACGTTCAGGCTTGATTTCGTGTTATTGCTTATCTACGTGTGTGTGTGCTTTTTTTTTTTTTTTTTTAAAAGATATCGAAAAATTTACTTTTCCGTCCTAAATAAACGAACCGAAGGATTTGAATTATCAAAGATGTATATTATCAAAATTTCTCCTCTTTTTTATTTCCTTCTTTATACAAACCACAAAGGACCTCTTTATTTTTCTTTTATTTATATTTGTTTAGAATAAAATTGATTAATGGAGGAATCGCGTTTAGGGACGAAAGAACACTGACGGGTTTTCATATCTGTGACAATAAACTTCTTTAGTATTTTTCTATCAGAGATTATACAATTTTGTTCTCAATGTCCGATAAAAAAATTAAAAAAGAATAACATATTTTAAAATCATTTTACTTATGACTTGGATTACAATTTTTATGATTGAAATAAAATTAATTTCTAAATAAAAATTAATATATATTTATAATTAAATTATTTATGATTAAAATTTAACTTATAAATAAAAATTAAAATAAATTTATAGATAAAAGTTAGGTTATGTTCAAATGTTTCGCATATTTACCGAAATCTATGGCTGATCAAATGGCGCTGAACTTACCTGTATCTTTTTCTTTTTTTTTTATTAAATTAATACAATTATTTTATAAATAAATTAATGTAATAAAAACTTAGCCGTATGCGAATGCAACTTAGTGTCAACATTTTAAAACAATCAGTAAAGAATTGAGTTGTTACAAAAGTAATTTCGTTTGTCTTTTGTGAAAATGAAGACAATTTTTGCTTTGAGATTAAACCTAGGCCTTTCAAATAGACATTAACAGTTAAATTTGATAAATTTCATCTCCCACCGATCTCACGTTTTGTTATTTATAGGTTTGCATTAACAAATGTCTTTATTGTGTCAAGAAAAAATGAAATTACTCTTAGAACAACCCAATACTTTTGGAGATTAGAGGTTAGGAACAAACGAAATCTACATTTTTATTTATATAGATTTGTTTGGAATAAAATTGTGTGTGTGTGTATTCTTTTTTGAAGTGAATAAACTTCTTAAGTATTTTTTTTTTTTTTTTTT
>NW_015149082.1:278302-291224 GCF_001465965.1 Polistes dominula
AAAAAAAAAAAAAAAAAAAAAATCAGGAAACAAAGAAAACATAGAAAAGAATAACATTTTTACGATCATTGTACTCGGATTACGATTCATATGGCCAACGTCGTTGTGTTATGTAAAGTAGGTTCTATTCTATGCAATTTGATCTGATGAGATGGAGACGACTCGAAAGGGGGAAAAAATATTATTTTTTTTAGGACCTGTTGAAATTGCGGTCGGGTGCGTTAATCATCCGATAAACGAGATCTCTCATGCAGTTCCTCTCGTCAAAACCGCAAAACCAGTGTTTTCCTTGTTCCCAACATCATTCTCATTACAATGTGTGATACTCCTGTACCTGTATATATGTGTTTGTGTGTATGTTTGACACCCGGTTAGTGTGCAAAGAATAGAAAACAACACTTCTTTTTTTTTTTTTTTTATTCGTTCAACCTAGCGCATTCTGACAATTCGTAATGATGTTGCTTGACGGCTCGGAAAATGTCATTAGCGAAACTGTTAATTACTCGTTATTTCGAAAACTTTCCTTGGAATTTTTCCGTTTTCTTTTTTTAGATCAGCTAATTTTAGATTTTAAATCACCCTGGGGGCATAGTAATTAATCCACTTTCAAATTAACATATTTAAACGATTACGTTTTTGTAACAAACTTCATTTTTTTTTCTTTCTATTCTACTATTGACAGGTAATTTAATATCATTTTGAAACAAACCTTTTATACAGAAATAAATTATTTAAAAAATTTATAGAAATTATAAACCTCATACACAATAGTTTTGAATATTTTTTTTTTTTTTTAGCATTTTCATTTTTTTATTCTCTTTTTGAGGAATTTTTTTGATTTTCGTAGTATGCAACTTCCGGTAAACAAGGAACAAAATCCCCAATCCTGGCTGTAAT
The DNA here is from genome assembly GCF_001465965.1 of Polistes dominula. The sequence continues at coordinate 279,200 of NW_015149082.1, forward strand.
GATCGACCGTATTTTTGCAGCTGTGGATGTAGCAGATTCCTGCAATTTCACTTTCTTATCGACTTTCTAGATTTCTACCTTGCCGATGTTATTGTATAGTACCGTATAAAATATTTGAGATGACAGCACTATAATTAATTTTTTTTTCTATGGATAACAAGAAAAACATTATTAATTAATAAAACATTTAATCCAAATCAATTAAATTAAATTAAATTAAAAAAAAAGAAGAAAAATAGAAAAATGTGAAACTGAATTTATTTGAAAAGAAACAACATTAATATACGTAAAATGGGATTATTTTCAAATGTTACATAAAAATACTAGGAAATGAATTAACAATAATAATAATTCAAACATTTCACTTTGTGAGAAATTATAGAAATATGTTTCATAGGATTATAATTTTTGTTTTACGCTTTCTTCCTTTTTTTTTTTTTTATATCTTTTCTTCTTCTTGTGTCACGGAAGAAAATGATTTAAGTTTAGCAAACTCAGCTTATGTCACTTATTTTGAAACATTTTCTTTATACGTTCGTTGTATAATTGTTCAAATTCATAAATATTAATTACTTCTTGTTTATATAATCTAATTAAATCCTTGGTACGTTCTCCTTGTTACAGTTAATCGTATTCATAACACCAGTTATTTAACACCATAATATTTTAGTTACAAAAACATGCAAAATCTAACTAGAATATCACTATACAAATTAAAATATTAATTATTAAACTAAGTATCAATATATATATATATATACTTATATTATATATTTAAACACAGAATAAATTTGAACATTAATAATTATTAATTATTTAAATTAATAATATATTTATATGTATAAATAATATAATTATTTAAATATTTACTTGTAACTTTATGCAAAATGTTACAGTGATATATAGATAGGATAATAATTTCATAGTTAATCACGTTCGTCTGATTATTCCTTTCTATCCGAGAGTTATTATATGCGGGCGCATATATGCGTACACGTTAATTTCTGTTAAAAACATTATGTGGGTGGTTAGTAATATCAAATGAGATTTAGATTTTGAATACAATTTTGCCAGCTAGCTAAACGATCACATAGCAACTAAACCGATATTTTCCCATGGTAAACTGTTAAAGTCATGGGGCTGAAGGGGAATTAACTATAATAAAGATTGTTTCGTGAGATTCTTAACCCTTTTTAAATGTTAAGAATAACTCATTCATTATTAATTTTTGCGAAAATTTATAAGGGGAAAAATTATCTTATCGTAGGATCATCAATAATTTTAAAAGTAATTTTATTTTATGGTATTTTTTTTATAATTGGGATATTTTTAATAAAAATATAAAATAAAATATTAAAATATAAAATATTAAAATATTAAATAAAATAAAAATATAAAATAAAATATTAAAATATTAAATATTAAAATATTAAATATTAAAATATTAAATAAAATAAAATATTAAAATATCAAAATATTTAAAAAAATAAAAATATAAAATAAAATATTAAAATATCAAAATATTAAATAAAATAAAAATATAAAATAAAATATTAAAATATAAAATAATAAAATATAAAATAAAATATTAAAATATAAAATAATAAAATATAAAATAAAATATTATAATATAGAATATTGAAATATAAAATAAAATAAAATAATAAAATACAAAAAAAAAATAAAAATATTAAATATTGAAATATAAAATAATATAAAATAAAATAAAATAAAAATATAAAATATTTTAATATATATTTTAATTTAACATAGATCACACATGACATTTATGTAATTTCAAGAAGAAATTATTTTTAAAATATAAATTAAGAATTTTATTGATAAAAAGATTATTCAAAATTTATATACAAATAAAATGATTGATCGTAATTAAACTCATTGTAAAAAACAAAATAATATTAAAAGACACTTTCTCAAAAAAGGTCGTTAATATATTTACCATAGTAAATTAAAGCATTGTAACAGAAAGTACGATAAAAAGAAATATATGCACCACCCTTGTCAATGAGAAAATGCAGACCGCGTATAAGGCCTCACTCTAACGTGTCTTTGCCAAGAATTTGTTTACTTTGCATTAGCTATGCTACCCTCGAACGAAGGGACGATAGGTAAAACGGGTTTCTGGTTTCTTTTTTTTTCTTTTCTTTTCTTTTCTTTTCTTTTCTTTCTTTTTCTACAGTTTCCTCGAAGAAAATACGCAAAATCTCACGCAAAATCTGAATGCAACTTTATTCGTTACCTTTTAACGAACCTTAACCGCATTCTCATAACATAAAACTCAAAAACATAGTTCAATACACACACACACACACACACATACTAAATATATATAAAAATTCATAGAAAAATAAAAAACATTCTTTAATCTTACTGTTGAATATATTTTTTTTTATAATTAATTATTTGACATCACAAAAAAAAAGAGAAATGGATTAGTCTGTGGGTGACTTTTTCTCGAAATAAAATAAAGAAATACAAATGAATATTCAAACGAGTTGTTAAAACAAAAAACCAAATGTCAAATGTTTATTATTTTAATCGATACTAAATACGAGTACACATCAATACACCAGTTAATCATAATACTCCTTTAAACAGCTGTAACGCAAAAGTAAGCTCATAAAACTTTATATTTCTCATATAACGCGAAGATAAAGTATCTAAAGAAAATATCATTCTTTGATGTATATATATATATATAAGATTTGATGCCGGAAGTTTATCGAGCTATAATACAGGTGTGTGTTCAATTATACCTAACGTAAAAATAAAATCAAGAAGGAAACATTACCAACCTTACGATTTACCATCAAATATACCAACTATATTTATTTTTGTGTAATACTTGATTTAATACAATTATTAAATTATTTATATAACTTTATATAATATTTAATACAATTGTTAAATAATTTTTAATAAAATAATAAACTTTAGTACAGTTTTTATTTTTTTTTATTTTAGTTTTGATATTTTTGTTATTGTTATTGAAATACCAACATACACATACTTAATACATATACAACAATATAATACAAATACCTAACTTAAAAATAAAATTATAAAAATCAATTCTTCCTCTACCTTACAATTTAACATTAAACATACCAACTATAATTTTTGTTAATAATATTTGAATTAACATCTATACCTTGATTGGAAGTAAAATTGTTTTGATATTTTTGTTGAAATAATCGATGATTGAACAATCATTCACACATATACACATATACCACATTCTTATCATACGTTCATCGATAAGCTATTATAATTTCAACTCGTTATAACCAAGAAGCATCGTAGTGCACGATTTCATGGGTTAGAAAGCAAACACGAGAAGATATCTCGTGATTCATGCTCTCGCATACCATGATCGTCCGCAACAAACCGTAATTCCACCGTAGCGCTACTTCACACGGTGCTTTATGGGGTAAGGGGGCTAGGGGAAATATAGTAACGCAGTAGAAGTACTATGGATCGCGAAACTAACAAGAAATTCTTGAACTTTGAACGCTTTCAAGTACACCACTTAGTACATGAATACTACTACTACTACTACTACTGCTACTACTACCACCTATCAACTATCATCTACCCCTTTTGGACGATCATGTGGCTCATACGATTGTGGTAATGGAGTTGGACATAAAAACACACAATTGTCATACGTTTACGTCCCTTGGACTAAGTCCAATTCACTGAAGGATACTACCATTCTTTCCATATCCAAGTTTCTACGTTATCTTACCATATCTTTTGGGTTCATCCCTCTTGAGGTTACACACCACAACCACTAACACCTGCTTTCGAGGAAAATAAATCTTGGGAAGATATAATTTCCATTTTTTTTTTTTTAAATGATATCTTAACCAGCTAACTGTGACGATACGTTTTGAAAGTGCACACCATTGTGTGTCGTGAAAATCGATCGATGGATGACAAGTCGAGGTTAAAATTGCTCATTTTGAGTATTAAATAAAAAGAAAATAATCATCTGATAAATAAATGTGATATAATAATTATTTTTACCAAACATTACAATTTAAATATCAAATGATCTTATTACTTTTTACGTATGACGAGTATACTAATCATGAAACAAAATCCTGCTACTTTTTTGAGGTTAACATTGCTCATTTTGAATATAACATAAAAAAGAAAATAATAATCTTATAAATAAATCTGAAATAATAATTATTTTTTACCAAAAATTACAATTTGAAATATCAAATGGTGTCTCATTACTTTTTACTCATGACTAGTATACTCGTCAAACTCAGTTATATTGTTAAAGTCCATTGTTCATGTTAATTTCTTTTATTGTTTTATTTTTACTTTTCAAGAATAGATTTACTTCGTTTGTTTTTTACTTTACTCCCTTACCTTTCTGCTTATAAATCTCGTGGTGGTTTTTTTGAAGAATCGGGATTAATTAAGGGACGACCAGAGAGAGAGTGAGAGAGAGAGAGAAAGAGTAAGCTTGGAAAGAGGTCAAGTGCCTCTTCCGATTCAGAGTATTCATTTCGATCTCTAAATCGAATCCTCCTTCCTCCCCCCCCCACCCCCATCCCACCCCATTCCTCCTTTCTACCGTATCCGAAAGTAAAAAAGAAAAAGGAAAAGTATAAAAGAAATAAGGAAAGGAAATAAATAAAGAAAAAGAATGAAAAAGAAGCTTTTCGAATAGTCTCGAAATTTATACCGCAGCATTCGACAGGACGAACGAATTTTCTTACGTGTAGATGGCAGTGCGAATTGTAAAAGGGATAGAGAGAGAGAGAGCACACAAGAAGGATGAAACAGAGAGAGAGAGAGAGAGAGAGGTAAGGGCGTCGCGAATGGGCGTATGATCGTGCGTGAACGATCAGGTGAGGGCAATGGAAAGCAGGGCAGCTATTTCGAAGGTAGGGCAGGTCGATGTTAGAAAGAGAAAAACATACAGAACAAACTGTGTGTGTATGTGTGTTCAGAGAGTGAGATGGAAGAAATGCACTATGTGTTTGATACGATGAAGAAAGAATAAGAACACAAAAAAGGATAGAATGAAAAAGAAAAGGACAAAAGAGGAGAGAAATAGAGAGCGAGAGAGAGAGAGAGAGAGAGGGAGTAAGATAGAAAATAGAGGGTGTGGGCTGATTCGTGTGGGGGTAGAAGGACCTGCGCGCGAATTTCCCGCGTTCGTCCAACCTCATATTGATCCCACCCCAGTATAACCAGTGAGAGAGTATATATCTATCTCTCTCTCTCTCTTTCTCTCAAACGTACTACCATTATATATCCCCAAGTTGATGGGGGGTGGGGGATCTTTTTCAACCCATCTCACCCTCTCACTCACCCTTTCTATCTCTCTCTTGGTCGCGAACGTAGTACACCGACGCAAAAGGGTGCTTTTCAACGTTGGGGTACTCTCCTCGAACGGTACTGGTGGTTGTTGATGGTGTGGTGGTGGGTAACGGTAGTAGTAGTGGTGGTGGTGGTGGTGGTGGTTGGTTGGATAGGGTGGTGGTGTTGATAGTAGTAGTTGTGCCAGTGGGTGACGCGCTGCTCCCTTACAAGGACGAGAGAAAAATCCGCTGGCAAGCAGCAGATTCGCGGGATTCGGCTGGTCCAGCAGCAGCGCGCGCGCGTGTGTCTGAAAAGGTGTCCGTTCTTCGTTCGTTCGTTCGTTCGTTCGTGTTTTTCTCCTGAAGGAGAATACCATTTTTTGTTGTTGTCCAATTTTCAATATCTACTGTTTGTTTTTATTTTTGATTTTTTACCTTACGGACATCTCCCCCCTGTTGAAAAAATAAAAATACAACAAAATCATTTTCGTGTTGTTTCACTCGTTACCGGAGCGGGATTGTTTAATAGAAAATTATATAAACCCTTTCCACACAGTTTGTTGAAGTTTTTCGTCGTATCTTAATTATTTGATATATGATACATCTGTTATTATTTTTTTTTTTTTATGTGTGTGTACCGTCATAAGTTATAACGTGAACAAGTATATATATGTATATATAGTTAAGATTTGAATCCGTGGAAAAAATAAAACGAAATTACTTGACTGAGGGTAATCACAACATGAATATTTATATATATCTATATATATATAATTACTTTTAAGTGTGTTACTTTTTTTTAATGTGTTGAAAGAATATAGAAATGGATATGATAATAATGATAAACTTTAAACGCGTTTCCTTACGTCCGCGTTTTATATTTATATTCAACTAGATGTGTGAATCGTGTAAACGCTAGTTGGCAAGTAACACGAACTCTCTCTTTCTCTTTTTCTCTGTTTCTCTTTCTCTCTTTCTCACTCACTCTACCAGCTTCAGATTGATCGGCCAGATGTCTGTCTGCCCTTCGATATGCCTTGGACCCTCGAGATAACCTAAATCTCTGTGCTATCGAGCTTACAACTTTTCTACTATTCGTATTGCATTAACTGGCAAGTTACTTTTGACAATTTAATGAATTAAACCCCTTCCTTTTTTTTTTCATTTAGGTTGCTTCTACTTTCATTCTTTTTTCTTTATTTATTTTTTTAGTATTGAGTATGATTCATCATTTCGAGAAGTTTCTTTTTCTTTTTCTTTTCTAATGTAAGATTTAAAAAAAAAAAAATTATATTTAAATCGTTGGTAAATTCAAATTATTGAAAACAATTTAATTAAAATCGTGGTAGGTCTCTTGTACTTTTATTTTTATTCCTTTATTTATTTATTTATTTATTTATTTATTTATTTATTTCATTTTAGTGTCGTGTGTCATTCATCTTTTCGAGAAATTTCTTTTTCTGTTTTCTTCCTTTTAATATACAATTTAAATAAAAGTTATATTTAAATCGTTGTTATATTTAAATTATGAATATAAAAATATATAATTAAATTTAAAAAATTATATTTAAATTGTTGTTATATATAAATTATAAATATAAATATTATACAATTAAATTAAAGAAGTTATATTTAAATATAAATATAAAATTTGTTATATATATTTAATAATTTGTTATATTTAATAAAATGTTGTTATATTTAAATTATAAATATAAAAATTTAAATTAAATTAAAGAAGTCATATCTAAATCGTTGTTATATATAAATTACAAATAAAAAAAAAATAAAATTATAATTAAATTAAACAAATTAAATTAAAATCGTTGTTAAATCTACAAATCTCATATTATCGAAAAAATATTTATTTAATAACTTATTTATTTATTTATTTTCTAAGTATGAAGTGTTTTTCATCTTTTAAAAAATTTCTTTTTCTTTTTTTTACTTCCAATATACAATTTTAAAAAAATTTACATTTAAATCATTATAAAACCCACAAATCTAACATTACCGATTCAAATCAAATTAAAATCGTCATTCCCTATATATAAACCTTTTGTTTTTTTTTTTTTTTACCGATCACGCCTAGTAACCTTTTTTCTTGTTTTAAGATTCTAAATAAACGTAGTTTAACTATAATTTATTCGAGTTTGGCACGTTGCATTCACGTATGCATACCGCGTTAAACATCGTCGTCTTCTTTTACGTCTTCTTCATGTTGTTCTCATCGTAAAATCGCGTGTGAGAAAAGACACAGTACTCGCGTGGCATCTCATCATCATGGTGATAATGTATATATAGTATACATATAAACACATATATATACGTACAATACGTTTTCCATATATACATACACGTATTTAACGATCGACTAATCTTTTGTTTTTTTTTACCTTTTCTAAGTATTTTTCTTCCCCTTTGATCGATGTTTTACAACCTAGCAAACGTTAGTATAGTCATTTACCAATCCTTATTCCTGATTCCTTCGAAAGTTTCCAACGTGCTCAGGATATAATTCATCCTACAAACGATCATGTTTAATTGTAACGTTACATTGGTCACATAATCACGTGAATCGTGTTCGTTAAGAAATTGTTCAATCGAATTTATACAAAATTACTTTTGGATTTGATTTGAAAATGTTCAAAAGCTTTTTTTTTCCTTCTTTATTTTTTTCACTCATTCGATTTCCTACTCCTCCTCCTTCTTCTTCTTCTCATCCACTTTTGCACCGATCGATATCCAACCACCTTCTCTCTTTCTCTCTCTCTCTCTCTCTCTTTACGTATCTTTCTCAGGTTATCTACTTTTTTTTTTTTTTTTAACAAGAAGATGAAGAATCACTCAACATCGTACTATTTTTAGATAACCGGATCTGTTCGATCTTTTATTCGATTGATTCTAACCCATTCAATCAATTTTTTTTTTATTTTCATCTACGTTTCTCTCTTATACAAACACAAACTTTCTATCTCTTTCTCTTTTTTGTATTTTTCTTCTTCTTTTTTTTTTTTTTTTTCTTCTTTACGATCTTTTCATATACAATTTTCAAACGAACGATTACATTATACTTTTGAGTTTATGAAAGGAGAAAAAAAAATATAAGAGATGAGTGATACGTCGATCAATTTTTTTTCGTGGTTCATCGGTTCATCAGTTGAAGTACAGCTCCTATTTTTTTTTTTTTTTTTTTTTTTTTTTTTTTTTTTTTTAAGTATCAAATTCATGAAACGATAATCAAACGTATTTCAACTTTCATAGATTCGATCGTGTACAATTTATATATCTAAATAATATATTATACACGAGTATATGTATATAAAATATATATGTATATATATGTTACATTATGAAAGATCAAAAATTGGAGAATGTCAAACACATTTTTCTCTCTTTTTTTTTCTTTTTTTCTTTTTCTTTAACGTATCAAATTCATGAAACGATAATCAGACGTGATTAAACTTTCATAGATTCGATCGTGTACAATTTATATATTTAAATAATATATTATACACGAGTAGGTATATAAATGACACATGTGTATATATATAATATGTTATCGTAAAAGATTAAAAATTGGATAATGTCACATAGCAAGCACATAACAAATATGTCGATGTTAAAATAAATATTTGATTGTATTTTTATACATTTAATATTTGGGGCATATATCATACACAAATTACCATAGGAATATCTTGAAATTTTATATAATAAATAAAAAATAAAAAATAAATTAAATATTTTCTATACATCAAATAAAAAATAAAAAATAAATTAAATATTTTCTATACAATAAATACAAAATACAAACTAAAAATACAAAATTTCTATGTAATATATAATAAATAAAAAATACAAAATACAAAATACAAAATTTTATATACAATAAATAAAAAATAAAAAAATAAAGTTTTCTATATAATAAATAATAAATAAAAAATAAAAAATAAATTAAATATTTTCTATATAATAAATAAAAAATACCAAATAAAAATACAAAATTTCTATATGATAAATAAAAAATACAAAATACAAAATACAAAATTTTATTTACAATAAATAAAAAATAAAAAAATAAAGTTTTCTATATAATAAATAAAAAATAAAAAAATAACATTTTCTACATAATAAATAAAAAATACAAAAATTCATAATTGTAATCTTGCACACTAATATATGTATATATGTATATTTGTTGGAACAACGTTGAAGGTAAATCGAAGTACAAATCTACAAAGTTATATATAAAACAGGAATTGTGATTAACGATCTAGAAAGCAACACCATAGAAAAAAAAAAGATCAATTAGAGAAAGAAAGAATGATATAAAGTTGCTTGATTTCTGGCCGATCTTAGCTTTAATGATTCGTACATATCGTCCAATGACGAGATTGGCTTGCTAAATTTTTTATCTACGTTACAGATTATTATGCTTTCGCGTGTTAAACATAAAATCTTTCTTTTTTTTTTATTTTTTTATTTTTCTCTCTTTCCGCATTTTATTTATATTATAATATTATTTGCATTTGCGTATAAACTCGCTAACTTTCCTATTTCTTTTTTATTTTCTCATTTAATATTATATAATATCTTGTAAATTTACGTTGGACATAAATTTGAAAATATTTTCATTCATTATTTTACGAATTTATAAATCTTTAGAATAATCTTATTTTTTTGTTTTTCAACAAAATAATTACAATGTGTTCGAGGTAATAAAGAAAAAGAAAAAAAAAAAATTAGATCAAACGAGTGTTGGTAATTTTGAGATTGGTAATTTCCTTGACTATCTTTCATCGTCATCGTAGTGTCGTGAGTCTAAGGATACATAAACATACATCTATACACATACATCTATACACATACACACATATAAACGTGTATTTATTTACAATTTAATCGTTCCGTATTTAACCGAGGCGAATAATAAAGCATCTCACAGCTGACCGAGTTTTATTCAGCGATAGGTCGACGATAATACCTAACACGAGTTTAGTGTTTCCCGGTGCTCGAGATATCGACTCCACACACACGCCAGTTTCGAGATATTAATTAGTCTGATCGGTTGGTATCTCTTAAGAGACGTACGTAAGATTACACTAGTGTCTTTTCGATCTAGAACAACACGTAGTATTGACTATTTTACGAGTTATCCATTTTTTTTTCTTCTTCTTTTTATTGCTACTTCAAACGAACAGCTAAATCAGAACTAGTCATGGATAATATTATGGTTATGGTGTTTTGCGATCTTTACTGATAAATGCTTTCGTAATCGAGTATAAAACACCATTGTATTTATATATTGAGTATTGGGTATATATATATATATATATAATGTTATTAGATAAATTAATTATAAATTTATTATTAAATGTTAAATATAAAATATAAATATAGTATAATATTAAATTATATTAAATAAAATTTAAGAATATTATGTAATATTAAATTATAAATTTAAAAAACAATTTATAAAAAATTTAAATATTATAAATTTAATATTACATATTATATATAAATTTTATTTAATATAAATAAATAATTTTATATATTATAAATATAATATTATTAATATATATATATATATAATAATATAATAATATTAGTATTAGTATTATTAGTTGTCTTTCTTTTTGTTCATTTTTTCGTATAATTTTTGAACTTTCTTATTTAGATGCAAGAAGAAATTCTTTCCTTTTATTTTACTTTTTTTTTTTTTTTTAAAAATTATGATGGATGCGAAATGCGATTGTAAACGATAAGAAAAGATTTCGATGGTAAAGACTTTTTTTTTTTTTTTTTTTTTTTTATACAACGTGCACCCTATACTCATGTTAAACCATAGAATAATAACGTATATACACTTTCGAATATATGGTAGATAGAACGTGTAGGTTGAAATCAAACTAGCCACCTGGCTTTATCGTTGACGTTAAAGAGTTTTAAATCGACTAGGGTGTTAGCATATTTACGATCACTCACATATGTCCACACTAGAATTATTCTACTCTCTTTCTCTTGTTATTATTACATAAGAAGAGATGTCGTTTAACTATCGAATATAAAATATGTTAAAGCTTAAAGAAAATAAAACTTTCATCTCTTTCAATTCGTTCTCTCCTTGTATTATTTGAAAAGAAACTTTGTTTTTTTTGTTTTGTTTTTATGGTTTCAAAGATAACTCGAACGTATAATATATTTTTTTTAAACTTCTTTATCAAATGTATTATATAAAGATCAAATTTGTATGAAACAAAATGTTGTTGAATATTTTCTTTTTTGTTCTATAAAACCACTATTGATAAATATCTATTTATAGTCAGGTATTTACAAGAATGGTTGATGAATGGTTGAAAAGAAACTATTGATAGGTTCATCCAATATCGACCTCAACAATAGATGATGATGATGATGATGATGATGAGGATGATGATTATGATCCATCGAATTTAGAAAGCCCATACATACATACGTTTGGCATACATCGTGTTATATATTGATGCATCAATCAAATTATCTCATGAGTATCAAGGCTTTGGCTAATATTGCAGGAAACTATACAAACATTGATACATATGTATCATATACACGATCTATATATATATATATATACATTGGGTATTACATATATTATAAATAAATATTAAATATTACATTTTATTATAATATATAAT
>NW_015149082.1:338660-352253 GCF_001465965.1 Polistes dominula
ATATATATATATATATATATATATGACGTTATTCTTAAATGACGTTTTTCATTTCCAACGTAATCATTTTGATTAACGTCATACACATAGACATATACAGAAACACTAGTACAAAGTTTTGATCTTATCTATTTATCCTATCGGTATCGAAAAACCAGTACGCGTTATACTTTGCTGTGTTTACGCGGAATTACATTTTTATTTTGTCCTCGTACAGAAAAGAAAAAAAAAGAACTTGACGCACATATTCGATATTTATCAATCGATACGAAATAAAAATGAAAAAAAAAAAAAATAAAAAATAAGAAAAATTCAGGAGCGATGTCAGGGTCGAGATAAATGTCTAAATGTTCATTTTTATAATTTTTTTTTTTTTTTTTTTGAGCACAGAATTAATTTAGAAAGCATTTCGAACGTTCAACTATTGCTACGTTTATTCAACGAACAGATTAATATAGAAAGATTTGCATAATTGTGTTATTACGCTTGAAGCAAAAATACAAAAAATAATAGACGGTAATATCTTGCAAATTATGACACTACGAGGGCGTAACAAAAATAAATAAAAATAATAATAATAATAAAAAAAAAATTGAAAATTTGAATAGGAATGTTGTTCTTTGCACACTCGTTGCATGTATATAAAACACGTTGATGAATAATACTTTCGTAAATTTTTTTTTTTTTTTTTGATACACGAATAGAATTAAATAAAAAACAGATAAATATATTCGAGATAGACAGACTTAAGATAATTATCTTGTGCTACCTAGTGCTGAGATAAATCGAAATATTTAAGAATGTTGGTAGTTGAATAGTTGTTGTCTGAGAAACATTATTTTACCTGTGTGTAATTCAAGGTGAGTCATTTCCTTTTCATCGAGTCAATGTGCACCACCTGATGAACAATTAACTCGTATGACTAACTAATGCTACTAATCTCATTTTCTTGTAACTTATATTTAAAGTAGTAAAAAAATAATGACAATAACGAGAGAGAGAGAGAGAGAGAGAGAGAGAGACAGACAGACAGACAGACAGACAATAAAAAGAAAGATAATGTTTAATAACGTCTACAATTTTATTATACTTTTTAACTGTCAAAGTGGTAACTCTTTTCTTTTATTCTTTAAACCGATAATAACGTAATTTATCATCTTACTCTTTCTCTTTCTCTTAAAATCAACCATCAATAATGTTAACCAGTTAAAATGTTCATTTCTTCGAAAATGTTTTGTAACAAGTTTTATACTTGTTAAAACGATTGGCTCTTTTTTTTTTATATTTAGTGATGGCTGATGATCATCGATATCGATTTGCGTCATTTAACGCGTCAAAGTAATTTCCCTAGTTTTGAAAGATCTTTGCTAGTTGACAAGAAAAACATTGGTGGAAAAAAAATAATTACAAAAATACGGTTCTAACATTCGAATGTATCATATATATTATTATATATGTGTACATGTTATTATTATTATTATTATTATTATTAATTATTTTATTATTTAATATTTTTATTATTAGTAGTAGTAATAAGTTTGTATATTAAATTATATTAATAATATATAATTAAAGTATTATAAATTATATATAATAAAATATATAATATATAATATATAATAAAAATAATATTATATAAAATATATAATATAAATTAAAATAAAAAATTATATTAAATATATTATATTTTATTTTAAAAAGTATATATATTATATTTTAAATTAAATTATATTTAATTTATTATATGTAAATTAAATTTCTAAATTTATTATATATAATTTTATTTTAATTTATATAATATATAATTTAATATATATTAAATTATATGTATATATTTTATATGAAATTATTATATATATTATTTTATTTATTAATAATATAATTATTTATTATATTATTTATTAAATATAAAAATATTACATTTTTATATAATTCTACTAAATTATATGAAAAAAAAAATATATATATATACATATATATTTATATTATATTCTGTATCGAAAATATTCTCCTACCAAATTAATGTTTTATTTTTCTATTCGAATAATTCCAAATCGAACAAATATTTTTCATTTTCCATTTTTTTTATTATTTTTTTTTTTTTTTTATATCTTTCCATATTTCTTTTTTATACTCTCTTTCTCTCTAACTCTCTCTCTTTTTCTCACTCTCGAATATATATTGTAACGGGATAAAGTAGATTAGTTTTTTTATTCGCTCCATTTCGCAGATACCTCGAGGGCTCATTCTCTCTCTCTCTCTCTCTCTCTCTCTATCTCTCTCTATCTCTCTCTCTCTTACTCTCTTTCTCTGAAAAACTCGTCAGGATATTATATCTAACTGGATGTTATTTTTTTTCTTTCTCTTTTTTTCATTTTCTCTCTCTCTCTCTCTCTCCCTCTCTCTCTTTCTCTCTCTCTTTTTTCTTTCTATTTTTATTTTTTTTCCAAAGATCTGAAGGTTTTTAAAAAAATAATATTACACGTCACTTTTGATAATGCACATCATCATTTACATATATACATTAAAAGTGCATACGAAATAAAGGTTAATTGTATAGTTGAAAAAACATTTGCAAAGCGTACGTTTCAAAATTAATATTTTAAAACCCCTAGTCTGTCTGATAATATTTCTATCTTTTTTTTTCTTTTTTTTTTTCAACTTTTTATTCACCATTAACATTATCTCGATCGTTTGACATTACATTATCATTATTATTATTATTATTATTATCATTATCATTAAAAGATACAACACAAACTCGCGAAAAGGGGGAACAAAAATAGAAAACAACACCGTACAACAAAAATTAGATCTCTAATTCGATTCAATGATAGGAGGGGAATGATAGGGGGGGGAAAGGACGATCTGTTGTGCGAAACGATTTCATTGTAGGGAAAAAAAATCAATAAAAAAAAAACAAAAACAAAATGTGTGCCACAACGCGTTGCAATTAGCTCGCATTCGTAAAAGTTACGAGGTATGGCAACCAACCAACAAACTGAGGCAGACAACCTCATAGAAACTGGAAACTCGTTTGAAACTGCATCGAACGGCCTCCTTGGTATATGGGGGATAGTCCCATAACCATTGTAATGTTGTACCATACTAACAGAAATTTTACCGAGCCTCTAACGTCATTCCGTGCGGAGCGATAATGACGAAATTTCAGTCATTATAGTTTTACGCGAATTCGCAGAAACATAAAGTGTGCCAGGTATCTCTACCATTGCATCTCACCTCTTTCTATCTTACTTTTTTTACCTTTTTACCTCTCTTTATTACCTGGGGCCCTTTTTACACCTCTCTCTTTCTCTCTCTCTCTCTGTATGCGTCAGTCGAAAAGCATGCGACTGTAGTCAATTTAAAATACAACAAGCAACATTTGCTACCGGTCGAGAAACATACTTTTTGTTTATTGTGTTTTATTTTTTAATCTTTTCATATATGCATTTTAGATTTTCATAAATACTGTCCTAGAAAACAGATGTAATGTATAACAAAATTGTTTAGTAAGATAAAAAGTGATTCTAATCGACAGATCAACATAAATAATTTTATCAATGAAGATGATAATTATAATTTTGATAATAATTTTATAGAAAACTGGTTTAATGTTGAAAAAAATTATTCTTTAGAATAATAAGTCGTTCTAATTAACAGATAAACATAATTAATTTCATAAATGATGATTTTTATAATAATGTTATAGAAAACAGATCTAATGTTTGAAAAAGTGTTCCATAATAAATGGTTCTCATTTACAGATGAATTTAAATAATTTTATCAGTGATGATTATGATAATGATTTTGATAAATACTGTTTTAGAAAACAGGTCTAATGTTTACAAAAATTGTTCCTTAAAATAATAAGTTATTCTAATTAACAAATGAACTTAAATAATTTTATCAATGATGATAATTATGATGATTTTGATAAATACTGTCATAGAAAACAGGTTTGATGTTAACCCCTTACATTCGAGGGTTTTGCTATGATGACAATGAAGAAAATAAATAAAAAAAATTAAACTATATGATATTTAATTTAGTATAATATTACATATCTTAACTACGACTTTTTCCTTTTTAATGTTCACATATTATTTATTTAATACACGTGAATATGAATTTTCTATTGAAATTGTTATAAGTTGCTGGTAATATGAATGAGAAACATAACTTACTTTGAGTGCAAAGGGTTAACAAATGTATTCTTTAGAATAATAGTAATTCTCATCAACAAATGAACATAACTAATCTTATCAATGATAATTATGATAATGATTATGTTAATGCTGTCATAAAAAAAAAAAGAAAAAAACAGGTGTAACGTTTAAAAAAAATTATTCTTTAGAATAATAAGTGGTTTTTATCAACAGATTAACATCATCAACATTCTCATTTCATTCTCATCAACAAATGAACATAACTAATGTTATCAATAATGATTATGATGATGGGAGTCTCTATTTTTCACTTTTTTTTTTTCATTCACTTTCAATTTTCTTCTATAAACCAATGAAGATTCATAATACGCATAATAAACGTGTATCAATCGTAAGATATATTTCCAAACAAAATAAAGATACAGTCAAAGAGAAAGAAGAAGAAGAAAAAGAAATCCGATTGGAAAGTTATTCGACTAATGCACGGTCCTGACCTCTTACAATCTTCCATCTCGCAAAAGGCAGATTGAGAGAGAGAGAGAGAAAGAAAATAAAAAGAAAAGAAAAGGAAAAAGAAAAAAGGATATATAATCCGAGTCCGAAGGCGAAGCCGTCTATTATTTTGCGACGTTTTGCCAGGCAGATAAATCTCTTACGAGAAAACGTACCGGTTAATGCGATCGGCCATAGGGAATTTTTACAAACGGGTCATACAACACGGAAGCGGGGCCCCTGTGCGTTGCAACTAGAGGAAAAGAGATAGAATATGAGAAAGAGAAAGAAAGAAAGAAAGAGAAAGAGAGACACAGTCATGCGGATCGGTGATAGTGACTCACCAGTCTCACACGTACATTTTATCACACACAACACACATATATATATATATATATATATATGTATATTACAATATATGTATTTACCGTGATCATGCGTACGTGTTTTCATACTAAAGGAACCCTAGGAGACCCTTTTTTTTTTTCTTTCTGTTTTTTTTCCCATTTTCAAACTCTGATATTGCACATTTTCAACATATGTGTGTGTGTTGTATTTCTACGATAATTATTGAAATATTTATTTCTATTTTTATTTCCATTTCTACTTCTCAACTTCTAATTTTCTTTATTTTTCATTTTTGAACTCATATATACAACATATGTGTATACATATATATATATATATATATGTGTGTGTGTTATGTTTCTAAGATAATTATTTAAATATTTATCTATTTCTATTTCTACTCCTCAACTTCTACATTTTTTTCTTCCTATTTTCAAATCCGGATATTGCATATTTTTAACATATGCATATATATATTACACATATGTATATATGTATTATATTTTTACGATTATTATTAAAATATATTATCTATTACTATTTTTATTTCTACTTGTCGACTTCTATCTTCTTTTTTTTTTCATTTTCGAATTCTGGTATTGCACACTTTCAACATATGTGTATATATATATATATAAGTGTGTGTTATATTTCTATAGATAATTATTGAAATATATTATCTATTTCTATTACTACTTTTCTTGACTTCTAATTCTTGTTTGTTTTGTTATTTCTTTTTCTTTCATTTTCGAAATATGTTTAAACCAAGTTAGCAGAAAGATTAATCTTCACGAAGTAATACGATGTTATAAATGGCAAACGATACTTCGATTATAAGATGATTTCTCTTCCCGATAGATAACGTCGAAGTTGAGCATTTACGAATAACGGTGATATCTCTCTCTCTCTCTCTTTCTCTCTTTCTATTATTTTTCTCTTTCCCAGTTGGTGATTCAAAAATCGAAGTAGGAGTGGTGGCATGGAAGTAATAGAAAGTACGGAATCAGAAATTATTGGAAAAAGCTATCACGATGAATGAGATATAAGCTAAAGGAAGAAATACGAAAAGTTTTCCTCTTCCCCCTTCTTCCCACTTCTCCTTCTTTCAAATCACAACTAAAAATAATTTTTGATCCAACCTTTTTTTTTATGAAATCTTTCTCCTAATTCTAAGAATTTTACTTGACATTGGCTATTTATAAATTGTAATTTTTGAGAAAAACAAAACAGTATTCTCAAATTTCAAGATGTTTCAAATATTTTAACGACAATATTAGTAATAAAATGATCAATTTAATAAAACAAACCCCATCTTTTTTTGATCCAATATCTTACCAATGCAACTTACTCTGTGATTGACGAGTATACACGTCATCGGCTTGATTCTAACAACACAAAAAGGTGCGTGCTATCAAACAAGGGTGCCACAGTTAACTGGTCAACTAGTAATGATTGGTGGTGGTAAATTTTTGTTCCTTTTTTCCAAGAAAAATATTTTCCTAACTTGAATACTACGACTATTACCCCCATACCCNCACCCTTCTCCCTATAATAAAATATCATCGTAATTTTCTTCAGGTGCATGTAAAAGATCACAAAGAGAAATGTACAATCTTACGAATTCGTAGAAGAAGAAGAAGAAGAAGAAGAATCCTTTGTCCTTTATTCACAGTGTTCTTCTCGATTCCTTTTTTAATCCTTGAAAGTGACTAACCATAAAAAAAGAACTAGTTCTTCCTACGGTGAAAGAAAGATATACTTTGACCATAAGTGAACAATGGGGTGTCGCGAATACCCCATTGTACTATAGTTATAGTTAGATATGAAAGCAATACAAAACCTAAGGATTTTATACATGTGTGTATTGTAAATAACGAGACAAGGATTTTGTGACAGCAGCTGTTCACGTAAGAAATATTGCAAAACTATCTTTCTTCATTCTATCATAATAATAATAATAATAATAATAATAATAATAATAATAATAATAATAATAATAATAATAATAATAAAAATAATAAAATAATAATAATAATAATTAACATAAGAAAAATGCAAAGACTATGGAAACAAAGGAAGGTCCTGACAGTACCATTAATATTTGTTACAGGAATTACACCTAATACCTTTAAAAATCACCTCACACACTAAACATAGATTTAAACATATACTACTTTATGCGCATGACGAGTATACTCGTCAATCACATTTAACTGGTTTAATAGGAAAAATTATTGGAAATTAGGTATATACCATTTCATTTTAATAATCCATCCATCCCTCGTGTTCGATTCTTTCGTTCGAATATTGAAATATTTTATTTAAAATAATAATAATAATATAAAAAAAAGAGACGATACATAAATTAAATGATATCCTTTTTTTTTTTAATTTATTGAAATACCTTTAAACGACTATTGGATTTGACTGGATATGAAAAATGTCAGGAAGAAAAAAAAATATATATATCATTCGTTTTAATTGTGAGGAAATGTATTTTATATGAGTCACAGTTTCGTAAAAAGAAAAAAGAAAGAAAAAAAAGGAGATAAAAATTCGTTGATCCGAAAATTTTTGGAATTTCAATGGATGTGGTTTCAATTTCATGTGGTTTTTATTTCGTGTTCCAGGAAAGACACGAAATGCGTGAAATTTGTCGCGAGGATTTAGGAAATAAAAAAAAAAAAAAAAGAAGCAGATAATAATGAAATCGCAATGGTTAGGTAGAAAGCATTTTGATGATGAGTCAACGTGTTAATATAATCTACAGTTTAGATTTTATCGTGCATCATCTTTCGTCGAATTAACATGTTCAGTAAGCGAGTAATAAAATTTGCTTTTTTTCTATTCCTGTTAAATATTTCATTATTTCATTTTAACGATTAATTAACACAATTAATGTAAAAATTAAAATAAATTGAATTCTTTTAACGTAACTAAGTACTGTGACTTAATTTTGTTTATTTGTTATTTGAAATATCTTTGAAAATTCTTCACTGTGTCTTACTGCTTGTCAACAAAACGTTTCTCTCCTGGGAAGCACATGTTCGAAAATAGGAAAGTTAGTCACCTGTCGGGTAACAAGAATCTGCTAGCGAACTGATCGAACAACCTGTGGTTTTCTAGTAGTATAGTGAACCAGTGGTGGTTGTTGGTTGGTTGGGTAACGCCTATCTCGAATCACCTTCGATATTATACGAATGCGTGGCATAACTTTGAAACATTGATCTTTGATGCGATAAAATGTAGCAAAAAGGGCGTAACGCATGTGTGTATGTATGTATGTATGTATGTGTGTGTTTGTGTGTGCGGTTCATGGGTAGCCCAAGAAATTTTTTTATTTATGGTCTCTTTCTTCCTGCATCTAATCACGGCAGCGGTCGTCTTTTATATTAATAATAATAATTATTATTATTATTATTAATATTTTTATTTCATTTACTTAAACTTGTTAGAACACCGTTCAACGATATCAAATACGTTATCTGTTAAAAATCATAAAAGTGGGAGGAAGTGGGTGAGTTGACGTAATTTCTTTTTATCTAACCAACTTACTTATCTATCTATCTACTTTATCTAACTTTCTATCTAACAAATATAAGAATTCTGTAAACAATTTTCTAACTGCTACCGAGTTTCGTAGAAGAAGAAGAAGAAAAAAAAAACACAGACACTTACAAAGTTAAAACACATTAACATTTAATTTTCATGGAAGCAGCACACATGAGTCTACTTTTAATTAATTCGACTCCTCGATGAGTTGCTTACTCGTTGAGTATATACAGGTGTATATTTTATATACCTACTCATCTTTCTCTTACTTTCAAAATACGTCAACGTTATAACAAACTCATTTCTTTTTTCCGTTTTTTTTTTATTTAACTCGATGAAATATTTTAAAGGAGGATTCTCGTTTCGTTTTCGTTCGTTTCAAAAAGGAAAGATAACAAGGGGGGTTGAAAGTAATAAAAGAAGGGTAACTTTTCGAGTATAATATATAACGTGTTACCGAACAATTTTACAAATTTACTTATCCAATCGTCGTTCATTCTTTTGGAAATGTAAACGCGGTAACGAATTACTATGACGTAATCATAGACGAGATATCGTTACGATACGTCGTTTCTAATCCACTAAACCGCAATACAACCATTGGACAACTTATTACACAGTTCTGTAATCTTTTCTAATCGAATATCAATACCCCCTCTCCCCATCTCCCCCCTCCCCTCCCCCTCAGCTCATAAAACTCGTATACTAAAATTATCTGCATCAAATCATGTATGCAAATAATTTTTAACTAACTTACACATTCATATTGTTTATACTTCAAACAAATTTTTCAAAATTCCCGCCTTATAGTTAAAATGAAACGGACAACGTATTTATACAGTTTTGTAATATCTTTTCATCGAATATCAAATCCTTCCCCCCCCCTCCCCCCCCTTCCCCGACCTCACCCCAGCTCACCTCATAAAACTTTTTTTTACATTAAATCAAATCATGTATGCAAATAATTTTTCATTTACATACATTTTTTGTTTGTTTCTACTTCAAACAGACTTTTCAAAAAAAAAAAAAAAAATTCCCGCTTTATAATTTTAAAAAAGGGAATTTCAAAAGAGTACATTAAAAAAGGAGGAAGAGGAGGATCAACGAGAGAGAGAGAGAGGCACTCGTAATCGAAGCGTGTATTTCCTTCGCAGGACGTCGTTGACGAGGCATGAACCTTTAACGAGAACCCCCTTGACTCCCCTCGACGACAAAAAAAAAACACATACACACACAACGCTAAAAAAGAGCTTTAGCAGTGTATCATCCATATCCATCCCCTTTTTCGTAAGAACGTTCTTACTTCGAAAAGTTAGAGTTTTTCGTCGAAATTCTCACTCCAAAGTAACCCGACAAAGACAGAAAGAAAAAAAAAATAGAGCGAAAGAGAGAGAAAGAAATACCTTTTTGCGTTCTTCATGTATGTGTATGTGTGTACTGTATATATACAATAAAACATGCATTTACACGCATATGGGCATACCCATGGAACAAACGTGCATAGATTCAACGTTTATGGAAATGTGTGTAAGACCAACCGGTGCAACCATACCTGCCACTACCACCATTACCATTACCACCATACTCTTTCTTATTCTCCCCCACCCTCTCTCACTCACCCCTTCTCTTTTTCTCTCTTTGATCTCGTTGTATATATCTTTGTCCCTTTCGTTCACACACGAGGAGGTCTCGTGCACACACGTGTATGACATAGCACGTGCGTGTGCGTGCGAACGACGAACGAACCAACGAACGAACCAACGAACGAACGAACGAACGAACAAGCACTTGGTCGTGTCGTATGGGGGAAGGGATAAAAGTGAGGCCTGTTGAGAAGAGAAGAAATAGCAGTGGTGGGGGTAAAAGTAGCATTGGAGTAGGGAGGAACGTGGTGGCTACGATTCCAACTCTGCCTTTCGTGTTGGTGAAGTGAGTGAGTGAAAAGCAGTCAGTCAGTCAGTCAGTCAGTCAAGCAAGCAACCAACCAACCAGGCGGACGCGCGCGCGCCCACGGTGTTGTCGTACTTGCTTTTATTTTCAATTATAAACGGAAAAATAATTTATATAGTTTTGCATATTAAAGAACATAAATAAACAAGTAGGAAAAGGCGGAAGGAAAAAGAAATGGATCGATTATCGATCGTAATTCAGTTTCTGTTTTTTGTTATTGTTCGTTTGTGATCTCATAAAAAAAAAAAAAAATAAGGGATCAAATTTGTTTAATCAATTATTTAATAGTTTTTTTTTTACTATTGCAACCCTTTCACTGCCAATCGATACTGCCAAAGAACGGAGGATAGAGAGTGTATCCAATCTCGTGTTCAAAAAGGGATCGAATTTATACATACGTACATATATATATAACATATATATGTATATATCTTTCTATTACTCTTTCTGTTGTTAAAAAAAAAACCGTTCACGCGATTATCGATCGATATTCGGTGATTGAGGTTCAAGATTGGAAAGAGATATTAGATCGATAATAAATAAGAAGAAGAAGAAGAAAAATAGAATTAAAAAAATCCGTAGCAATATCAAAGTTTCGGGCTCGTGTGACACACCGATGGACGTATCACATCAACATAGTGACGTGCCGTTGCTCGTGAGCGTTGAATTACGCTTGACCAGTGAAAAGGGATCCGAAAAATGCCTAGCCAGACTACGACGATTCTACTCAAGTGCTCGATGGTCGACGTGCCGGCCCTTAATCACGTAAAATTAAAATCCCTTTATGGAGTGAGTATTCATCTAATTTTAACGTTTCTTATTATTTACTATTAATTTTTTTTTTTCATTCATTTTACCCTTCATTGCTGTCATTTTTCTTTTTTTGGTTTATTTCATTTCTTAGTTATTTCGTTCATTCACATTTTATCTTTTTTTTTTATTTCGTTCATTTTTCTTTTTGACATGTATAATTAAAATTTATAGTATTTATATTTATATGTAATATTTATGTAATATTATATAAATACTATATTATTTAATTATAATTAATATATATAATAAATATTAATACTATATTATATAAATACTATTATAATATATATATTTGTAGTATTAATATATTATTTATATTTATAATATTTAATTTGTTTTTTTTTTTTGACATTAATAAAAATTAACAAAAGTGTTTCGTAATTTTTCAAATATTTCATCCAATATTTAAAACATGCATACGTAAATCTAATTTTAATCGATTTATAGTTATATACTATAATGTTACGTTAAGAAAACTTTGTTATTAGAATTTCGTCCTCATTTAATGGTATAATTTTATCCTTTCTCTTTCAATGTCACCGCAGCCAACATAAAGCAAAGAAAAATAAATGGGATCGTATCCTACGGAGTATCCCGTGTGTGTGTGTTCTTACATTAGTGTGTTTTACTTTAGTTATGTATTGTTTTACACATAAACATACATACATATATATCGTATCTGTTCCTCGTGTGTGTGAATATATGTGAATGTGAATATGTGTATGTGATTATTGGAAAAACATCAATCGATCTCTCTCATCCTTGAAATACTATTCGTCAGAATTATATCTTCTTTCTCTCTTTATTTCAATGTCGATACAGGATTTGAAAAAGGACTTGTTTGTTTATATGTATACATATACATATATATATACATTTACTAAAGAAAAGGGAGTTAAAGTGTGTATCAGGAAATAAACGAGTGTTCGATAAAGAAGTAAAGAAAGATAAAAATGCTGGACCCGAACATAACGGTACCCCATACAAAGACCATGTAAAAATTCTCTCGTCGAGTTTGTCATCAGTCAACCAACTATACCCAACCCAATGGTTCTGTAAAAAGAAAAATGCTATATATATATATATATAAAATAGACCTTGTATATAAACCATCTTCTTCGTTTATATTTCTTATTTTCTTTTATCCTCTTTTCTTTCTTCTTTGGTTATTCCTTGTTGTTTATCTTTTTAACACCACGTTTTTTGAAAATCGAGAAAACACTGTGATATTACTTCATTCTAAAAGAACAAGAAAATATTCTTCTTCCGTGTTTAGGTGTTACAATGTTTTGTCAAGTTAATAAGATACTCTAGTTTTTTTGTCAACCCTTCCCCCTTCTACCCCAGTTTCTTCTCTTACGTTAGGTATCGTTTAGTAACTCGTTAATGCATGGAGTTTGACGTTGCGTAAGTCAGTGGCTAAAACTTTCTCACGGATAGAGTCTCTTACGAGTTTTTCTTTTACTTTTGATATACCAGTTATGTTAGTTGGATTTACTTCTATACTTGTGAAGTCACGAACGTGTTCTTGGGATCTTATAAAGTTGTGTGTTAGATATGAGAAACATGACGAAGATGTGATGTGTTGTAAAGTGTAGTATAATCTCAGGTAAAACCCCGAGAACACCTTGCTTTTCTAGAGTGCAATTATTTTAATAAATCGTTGACTCATCTTAGTCATCATCATTATCATCATCATCATCATCATCACAGTCATCATCATCAACATCATCGTTGTCGTCATTAAAAGAGTTAAGTAGAGCACAAGCAAACGTGTAAGAAAGAAACGTGAAACGTGTTAAAAGAAAAAAAAAAGGGCTAGAAAGGGATGAAGAGGGGGTGGGTGGGTAGGTTAGGGGGGACAGGGAAAGTACTACAGATGAAAAGTTACACATAGAATTTTTTTTACCTACACTTATCTTTTATCTTTTTCTATGAGCATGCTAAACAGATATGACAGTACCTTTACTCGACAATGCGCACAAACGTATTGCACACGTGCGCACGCGTGTCAGCAAGTCTCTGGGAAAAAAATGTTATATGTTATGTATGTATATATCATTGGGGACCTATCGTATACGGTTACTACTTGGTATCGATGAAGGTGAACAATAGACTTCTCGTAGTAGTGGTGTTTAAGAAACGTATGAAGCTTTATCGTAGAAAAGTGACGAGCTCATTGTTCCGTTCGTAGAAGGTAATATATATATTTGTGCATTAGAATCGTTGGAAATAAAAAAAACAATATGTTAAGAAAAATAATCATATA
>NW_015149082.1:358671-374617 GCF_001465965.1 Polistes dominula
TATATATATATATCATATCTTTTGATTATTTGGAATAATATCTGACCTCGGTTTAAAGTAAACGTTTCGAAGGATCTTTGAAATAAAGGGGTGCGGTTTTAAAAGTGTGTCGTAGAAGGGTCAAGGTCTTTATATCTCTATCGATCAAAAGTAAGTAAATATCGAAAGACGGAAATAAGTTACAAATAGGTAGATTGTATTACCTATCCTTTCAATTGAACTAGTATTCTTTTTCTATTATATTATATTAAATATAAAAACGCAAAAGAGACTCTTTTTAAAAAGAAAAAAAAAACAATAAGATATTGTCTATTTTATTTGCTTTCTTTTTCTTTCATTTCATTTCCCAAAATAAAAATTAAATTAATAATAATATGTATAGGATTGAATTATTATTTTTTCGATAATATTAATCAAAAATTAGAAGCTACAGATTATATATTAGGTCATTAAATATGAAATGTCTGATTTTGAGGTGAAAATAATCCGAGTAATCAGACATTTCATAGTTAATAACCTAATATATATATATACAGTAATACAATCAAATAAAACAAAATTATATCTTATTTATTATAATAATAAATTAAAAATAAATAAATGTAATTTATATATACTTGTAATATATATTAAAGAAATAATTAAGAATGATGTAAAATAGACGTACTACATACACACATATCATACAGTCATATGAAAAAAAATGATGATAAACTACAAACGAGATAAGATACGGATGTATTTCCATTTTACTTTCTTTTTTTTTTTTTTTTACGTGTTCATCATTATCTTCTTCTTTTTCTTCTTCTTCTTCTTCTTCTTTTTTCTCTTCCCTTCCCCTCATTCATATGAGATAAAAATATCGAAACGTGGACATGAAAAAACTTTATTGTACAATATGGACAATATGGTTTTCTAAACTTTCACGTTGAAAATAAATAAAAAAAGAAAAAATTCAAAATTAAACATCGTAAAATGTCTTCCAATTAAGTGATAAGTATTTAATTAATTCCATGCAAATTGACATATCCTCAATAATATTGTCCAATGTAATTTTGACAACGGAACATACACATATAATATGTTTATTCGCTTTCTAGAAAGTGACTGACACATACACGCACAAGTATACATATGATATACTCGAAATGGTCGGTACGAAAATGTTAGACAAGCAAAAAGCGTATAGAGAAGACACACGATTGGTGGATCAGCATATATTCGATCAATAATCGAAATAAGGTCAAGTCTCTTTCACTTTTAAGATGATATAAAATACATATATATATATATATATATATATACAATTTTTTTTATATTTTTTACAATTTCTTTTGCATTTACAATTCTTCTTGCATTAAAAAAAAAAAAATAAATAAAAATCAGATTTATCACATCCCATCAAAAAAATAATTAAAAATAGAAATAATCACATTTTATTAAAAAATAAATAAAAAGAAAAATCGAATTAATAGCATTTTATTAAAAAATAACAAAAAAAAAAATAAAACTAAAATTAATCACATCTTATTTAAAAAAAAAAATATATATATATATATATATATATATATAATAGAACTCTCATTTTATTAAAAAAAAAAATAATAATAATAAAATTATTCGCATTCTATTAAAAAATAAAAAAAAAAATAAAAAACATACAAACACTCTCAAATACATTTTAACAAAAATACAAAATTTTGTCTAACCTTTTTTTCTAATGGTAAAAATGAAAATTTGCTCAACAAAAAAGTCTTTCTCTGCTTACTCGAAAAAAAAAAAAAAGAAAAAAAAAAACAAGGAAAAAAAAGGAAAGGATTTATTTACTCGTCATAGTTAGTCATTCAAAAGTCACTGAAATCAACACATTTCTAATTTCAGTTATATACGTGTAAGTATACTCGTAAACTCGAGTTCGTGTACGAGCTTAGAAGAAATCTTTCTCTCTCTCTCTCTCTCTCTCTCTCTCTCTCTCTCTCTCTCTTTAAGTATTTCTCATTTATTTTCTTTCTTGTTTTTTCCCTTTCTTCCTTCCTTCTTTTCTTTTTAAAGATAGACGCGCTTGAACACGATCAAACCCTTTTACACTATTCCCTTTTCCTTCATATCGTTCATATACATATATATATGTACACATGAACGTACACGCAGAGATATTCACCCTATCATCCCCTTACCTCTATGCACGTTTTTCATATTACCTCTCAAAGAGGATCCTTGCAACCCTTGTTCAACAACCCCGCCACTACTATGATTCTCGTTTTCTCGTTTTCTCTTTTTTTTTTATTCATACTTCTCGTTGTCATCTCCTGTCACCAATGCCGACATCGTCGTCTCCCATTGTTGACCGATTCACGAAGAGAAAGAAAAAAAAACTAGAAAAGAAAGAATGAAAGAGACAGAGAGAAGAGACAGAGAGAAGAGAGAGAGAGAGAAAAGGACGAGTTTTCTAAGAGTTGAATAAAGTAGGAGCATCATTATCAGAGTTAAGTATACTTATGTTAGTCATTGGAGTTATTACCTCAGGAGGAAGTTATGGGAAAATATATACTGATATATATGTATACATATGTTTTTATATATATATAAAGTGACAGGAACTTGAAATATGTCGATACCAAGAGACGAGTTTTCTTTATCGTACTTTTTTATTTTTTTATTTATTTTTAAAAGTAAGTTTATTTCTCCCTGTTAGCCTCATATTTTCTTAGATTTGTAAGTTGAAAATTTTTTATTTGATTGTACTGTGATATGTATAATAATATATATTTATATTAAAAAAAAAAAGATACAAAAAAAATAATAAAACACCAACGATTGTTATAACAAAAAGAAAAATTCTAGATTATCTTACCTCGTAGAAATAATTATTTGAAACTATGATCAATCAATCAAACTATGATCTTTCCAATGATCAAGAAAATTATTTCTTTTTTTTTTTTAAATACTTGTACGTTTTTCAGCTGCTTTAGAGAATAATAGCCAATAATATATTCCTTTACTTTCCTTTCTTTTCTTTTCTTTTCTATTCTATTCTTCTCTATATTTTTATCTTCTTTTGATCGATTGATCAACAAACTAATTGGTTATTCGTGAAAACGTCGAGACGAGATTAGAGAAAATCATTGTACATAAGTAGTTAACTAAGCTGACACGTTTTGCTAAGGTCCCATGGTAAAAGGTAGCTGGTTGGTGATAGTTATGATAGTGGTAGTGATGGTTATAGTGATCGTGGTGGTTCATTGGTTCTTTACAACCGGCTGCTGCTGYTGCTGCTATTACTCGTTCGAGGATGTACCTGGCTGCGCAACAGAAACTTTTACCAACTTTCAGGGAAACGCGTAATTGCTTAGCGAGAGAGCGAGTGCAAATCGATTTCAACTTGTCTTTTTTTCTTTCTTTTTAATCTTTTTTTTTTCTCTATTCATCTTTCATTTTAATACAATACATCCGGTTGTAGAACTGTCGTTTGTAAATTGTAGAGAAGAAAAAAAAAAGTGATCATTAGTTACAGTATTATTATTAATTTGTTAAGAAACATTAAACATGATTTTAATGTATTAAAAATTACCCCTTAACTGTGATAATGAGTATAATAATAATTATGATAATAATGATGATGATGATGATGATGATGACTGATAAAAACAGAAAGGATATATTCCTTTCCTTTTTTATAATTTTTTTTTTTGCAATAAGTAAATTATTAAACGAATACTTTAGAAAAGTTGAGTCAAGTATCACGTTAAGTATTAGTAACATTAATTAATAACTTGCCTTGCGATAAACAGTGGTTAAGTCAACACAACACACTTTCCTTGTGAACGATGATGATGCGTTCTCGCTTGTAAGACAATTGACAAGTGGCCTAGATTCGAAAAATGACGATACTCTATGACGCCTATTCTTTTATTACTCCTTTCAAGACGATTCTTTATTAATTAATCGAGACGTTATATTCCTTAATAAGTTATCCATTTTTTTCTGTTTTTTTTTTTTTACGATAAATAATTCACACGAGTATAAAAATTAATTTGGTATCAAATTAACGAATTCATTGTATCAAAATCATCATAAATTTGTTTGGTCAAGTAATTTATGTGTTGGTTGTAAAATATATGAAAGTCATCAATAATAATTGAATGATATTTCAAGTGAATTACAGACGAATGATTGTTTTACAAATGAATAGTAAAAAGTGAATATTAAAAAAGGAATAATTAAAAATGAATAATAAAATTTATTTTAAAAACACCGAATTTTAATTGCTATGCCTAATATACAGATTTTGATTTTTTATTATATATTTATAATATTATAAATTGTGTATGTGTCGTACTATTTATGTAATACGATATTGAAACAAGTAAGTGTATATGTTTGTCTCTGTGTGTGTGTGTGTGTGTGTGTGTGTGTGTGTGTGTGTGTGTGTTGCAGAGATATAAATTTGAATTGATTGCTTTAATGAAGTTGTGCCAGAACAATTATATAAACTCGAGGTAACAGAAGTTACTAATGTTGAAACGAATATTATTCTAATTCATTGATAATTTATCTATCTTTGTAACTTAAAATAATCCCACTCAGTCATCTAAATATATTTAATTAATTCGTCAATGTGTGATAAAACTATATCGAATAGCTTTTCATAATTTTGAATAATATCCAATATTATATTTGAATATTTTCTAATATTTTTAGTCTAATTAATTCGACAAAATTATATGAAATAATTTTGAATAATTTTGAATAATATTAGAATATATTTGAAAATAATTATTTGACTAATTAATTTGACAAAATTATAGCAAATAATTTTTCATAATTTTGAATAATATCGAAATATATTTGAAAATAATTTTTGTCTAATTTATTTATCAATGACAAAACTATATGAAATAATTTTGAATAATTTTGAATAATATTAGAATATATTTGAAAATAATTTTTTGACCAATTAATTTGACAAAACTATAGCAAATAATTTTTTATAATTTTGAATAATATCGAATTATATCTGAATATATTTTTTATCTAAATAATTCGACTAAACTATATCAAATAATTTTTTCTAATTCTGAATAATATCAAAATATATTTGAATATTTTCTAATATTTTTTGTCTAATTAATTCGACAAAATTATATGAAATAATTTTGAATAATTTTGAATAATATTAGAATATATTTGAAAATAATTTTTTGACTAATTAATTTGACAAAACTATAGCAAATAATTTTTTATAATTTTGAATAATCTCGAAATTTATTTGAAAATAATTTTTTGTCCAATTAATTTGACAAAATTGTATCACATAATTTTTTATAATTTTGAATAATATCGAACTAATATTTGAATATTTTCAAATATTTGAAAACATTCTTTTTTCCTTTCGTATAATTCTAAAAATAATTTTGAAAACTTCGTTATAAGATATTGAGTCATAAGTTATATATAAATAGATATATATATATAATATAGTTATATATCTCGGAAGTGAAAAACGATCTTAGAATTATCTACTTATCCGTGAGACACTTGTCATCGGAGAGTTCTACGACCGACATTAATTCCCGTTCTAATCTGTCACCTCTTTCCACGTTTTGTAATCCCTTATTATTACCTTCCTTTTTTAATAGAATCGATTAAAGTCAAGATTACAGTTGTCATTTTTTATTTGATCTTCATTCTCAAAAAAAAAAAAATGCGACGATGACCACACATTCCATGTTTAAAATACTTTCGACCAATCTGTTACCAATTTTTTTTATTCTTAATATTAGGGTGACAGAAAAGTAATCAAAATCATTTTTACTAATTACAAAACATTTATTTATTAAACAAACTTCATATACTAATCAACAACAAATTTGTTCATCATTTTCTAACACTTTTTGTCTTACGTAAAAGAAATTGTTTAGTTCCCTTTAAAGTTCTTCGATGTTTCATTGACCACAAACTAAATGTTAGTATACTCATCGATAAAATTTTGATGACTTTTTTCAGTACCCTTAATATATAATATCTTATTTTAAACCTTCATATAAAATGTCACATAAAAACATCATAATAAATAATCTTCGATCATTATCAAAATACTTTTAAACACGATCGTATCTTATGGTAAAAAAATCAATCGAATAAGATCCTTCCAAAGACCATTTAAATGTCTCGACGAGTTGTCTGGATGAAGGGAGGGGGAAAGGAAATGAATAAAAATAAAAAAACAAAAAAAAAGCATTTAAATACCCTTTCCGCTCTCGTGGGAGACTACAACCTTGTTCTCGAGCAACAAAATAAAAATAAAAAAATATCAAAAAAAAGAAGAACCAATAAAAAGTAACTAAGGACGAATGAAGGTGCCGAGTGAGAAGGGCAAAGAAATAGCCCAACAGCAGCAGCAGCAGCAGCAGCTGCTGTCCTCCTAAACCTTATTCTTTGTGTGCTCCTTCCTACAGGTTGGCAGGTGTCAGAGTGAGATACATCTGCTAAGTTGCACGCATATCCTGCGACCCGTGTTTTTCGAAGACGTGAAGAGGAGAGAACCAAAAACAGGGCTCCTCCCTCTCCTCACAACTTCTCTACGTTATAAACTTTGATGTTGGTAGTAGTATCATGATACTCTCACACTATTTAAAACGTGATTTTACACATACAACCCCGATTGCAAAAGCAAAATCCGATCACCTGCTATCAAAATTTAATGCACATATCGGCCAGGTGTGTTCCGATACATATAAGGTATATAAGAAATATACCTATATTATATATATATAATCTGTATAAGGAGATAAAAATAATAATCAAATCCAAATAATACAAAAAAAAAAAATAAAAAAGAAGGAAATATTATGTTTTTTAATTATTATATAAATTAATAAATATAATAAATATAATTAAATAAAAATAACCAAAAAAAAGAAGAAAACGAAATTGTTAATTGATTATTATTATTATTAATTGGTATTAGGAACTCGAAAATCCATTGCCTAAATTTGGAATAAGAAAAAAAAAGATAGAAATGTTAAATCATCAGAAGAAAATTAAGAGTTCTCTCTGGTTCCCTTTTTTTAGAACGAAATAATAATGATAGGTTTTTGAAATTCGATGGGGTTGTGTTGTAATAGTGGTTGTGGGTGTTTCATTTTTCTCTTATATTATTTTCTATCTTTCTTTCTCTCCTCATCGATTTGTAGACCACTTCTTCTTTTTCTACTTCCTGCTGTTATTATTATTATTATTATTATTATTATATTTTAGTTCTTTATCCTACTGGACCCTTGGTTCTCATTTCTTTGTTCAGCAACAACATCTGTTCAAATCTCTCTTCAGATTTCTCCTTCACCAAACCACCACCACCACCACCACCATCACCCTCACAACCACCCTCACAACCCTCATGTATTAGAGTTTCTCTTGAATTTTCCATGCCGAAAAATGTTGAAAGTTTTCATATATCTTCTTCTTTCCTTACATGGGGAAATAGAGGGGTGGGTGGGTTTTTTTTACCTTACTCTAGTTTCAGCTTTATCTACAAAAGAAATTTATACCGAAACCACGTGTTCCAGTTTTAAAAGAAGGTTGAGGGAGGATGATGCACTCGGGGTTGTTCAAGGATTCGTAAAGATTTCTTTTTCTTTTCCTTTCTTTCTTTCTTTCTTTCTTTCTTTCTTTCTTTCTTTTTTCTTTTATGAAACTCGATACGATTTTTTTTTACAGAAACCCATTCATATATTTTTTTTTTTTTTCGTGAAAACACGTTGTTTCAACAACAATTTGGAAAAATATTTAACGTTTGTCATATTACGTTTAACAATATTTTTTTTTTATTTATTTATTTACTTTATATTAACCTGTTAATCGGGTGGGACGTATAAATACGTCAAACGTATTGCTTTAAAACTAAAGACACAAACTTTTGTATTTTATATATAAATCAAAGTCTTTTCATTTATTTTAACCATAAATAATAATAAACAATAAATATATAAAAAATAATAAATAAATAATAAAAAAAAGCTGCAAAATTAAAAAGGGATCTTCTTGGTTAACAGGTTTAATCGTATAAAATAAAAAATAATAATAAAACAATAAAAAAAAAATAAAAGTATTATTTCAACAAATAAAAATTAGTTCACATTTTGTTCCAACCATAAGAGAATTAAAAGAAAACCAAAAAGTTTTCGTTTTTAACCCATCAATATTAGCACACTCAATGTCCCATTTTTGGGATACACATTTTCTAACAAATTTTTTATTTAATTAATAATTGCAACTTCAAATTGAGAAATACAATCGTTGAAATAATGAAATCGTACCATTGTAAATCAAATGAAGAATAATTATGGTAAAATAAAAAGTTCCAGAGAGTTAATTATCATGAGAATCAATTATATAGTTAATTTAATTTCATTCATTTTTGTTTGTTTTTTCTTTTTGTGTATTTTTGTATTCTGCCAAATAATGGGTTCAAGTTATTGCATTCGTGATCAGCTAGCACCATAGCAGAAGCAAACATTTAACTTACATTTTCTTCTTGCAAAAGTTAACGGGAACAACCTTGCAGTTTACACAAACGTGCTACTAGGCACCGAATCACGTGTTTAGGTTTGACCTAAAAAATGGTATACAACGTGACTACATATGCGCACATATTTCATTATTTCCTCAATAATTAAGACACACACACACACACACATACTGTTGTTTGCTAAAACTCGAAGAAAAAGGATAAAAGAAAGAATAAAAAATAAAAAAAATGAGAGAAAATTGGATAAGGAGTTAAGTGTATAATTTTTGTTAATTAACAAAAAAAAAAAGTAATCGTGAGTCAGTTCTTAGGACAATGGGGGTCTTGTGAAAGTGATCTACAAGGTTTTGTAGGTGCATGGAACATCGATTGGTTGATGATCATTAAAAGGTAGCCCCCATGGGCTTTCCTTTATTCTTTCACGACCAACCATTGTCTTCGTTGATTGTCCTCCTATAACGGGTGTTTCTTTTTTTTTCAAACGATACTTTATTCGAAACACTTCGATATCTCGTTGTTGATACTTGCCACGTTATTTTATCGATTACTATCACATTTTACACATCGATATTTTATTATTATGGTGAACCCATGAAGTAATGTTAGGAAAACGGTTTTCTTTGTGAAATACACTTTCAATGTAACACATTTGATTTAAGTGAAAAACGTACGTTGACCTAACATTTAACGGGACGACAAACGAACGGCTTTAACGATTTGACATTGACAATGGATCAGTTAGTAGAATGACCCTGTGTCAGGACATTGCCCCATGTTTCCGGACACACCTGTGTATATATTTGTATATGTGTGTCTTTCTTCCAAATTAAACTACGCACGTGGACGATGAGTTTGCAAAGATCTTTTATACAGATTTGTTTATTTTTTTTTTTTTTTTTATGCGCACAATTTTTTTATATTCATATGTATATGTTATCTTCATTCATTTATTATTTTCTAAAAATACTGTAGATTTATTCATCTTCATCGTTGGTACAGCAATACAGCATCATCTTTTTCTCCTTTTTATTTTTATCATAAAATCTCCCATATGTTTATGAATAAACCATCGTTCATTTCACGATTTAAACAAGACGATTATTAATTAGTTGAATTTTATAAAAAAAAAAAATATGAAAAGTAAGGTTAGGTATATCATATGTAAATCTGAAAAATACGTGAAGTAATTGAATTGTTATACAGTGCCATCTACTGAAAACTTACAGTACAGTAAAGACCAAGATAACCTCAAAATATAATAAATCTTTAAATTAGCGATAAAAATAAGAAATAATAATAATAAAAACCATCGTATATCCTAAATTGAAACAAAACACGTAAAATAAACATAATTTTATTGAAATCGGTTCAGTAATTTCAAAGTTCCTTGCAAACCAACAAAGTGACACTGAATTTTTATATATAAAAAAGATATAAATACAGAATAAGAAATAATAATGAAAATGATATTTTTCTAAATTAATCATTACTTTAATTGTGATAATTTATTGATAACAAAATATTTTCATAAATTGCAGAGTCCCGGAACGCTGCACAAAGATGTCGGCGGTGCTGGTACCAAGGTTAGTGGAAAGACAGTCGGAGGTGTCGGCACTGCAACCCTCACCACCCTATCATCCATTAATAATACATCAAATGCCACTCGAAACAAGAACAATCCAGTACCACACGAGGTAAGAATAAACTATATATATATATATATATATACTAGAGCATATTTTGTAAGAAAAACCCTAAAGGCGAATTGTATTCAAAAAAAACCCAACTCAGATACCGCAATACATCATTTCTCGGACAAGAAAGTTGCCTGCTTGTCTGCTCGTTTGCCTGTTGGCTAGTGTTTGGCCACGTATTCTTTCTGATAAGAGACTTATGATAATTAACCGGTTCTTTCTTCGTGTTAATTTATCACCGACGCAATACTTATATATTCGGTTAGCATGATGTATCTCAGAACGAGGTCGGATAATATGTTCTTTTCTTTCTTCTTTGTTTTAGTTTTTTTTTTTAAATTATTTATCTGAACTATTCCATCGAATGTTGATGGTGATATATATATATATATATATATATAGGAGTGTTAATTAATTCAGAATTTTTTTGGAGTAATATATTTTGGTTCCCTCCGGTTATTTATTAAAAATTGATAAAAAGTTCGTAAAGAGTTCGTTTAAACATAAATTTTTCAAATTTATATTATAAAATATGTTTTTAATATGTTTATATATATATATATATTAAAATATAAATAAAAATATTTATTTTATATATTTGTAAAATATTAAAATTATATATTTTTTTTTAAACTTATATTATATAAAATATATTAAATATATTTTAATATATTATAATGCACGTTGTGTATTAAATATATTTTAAATATAATAAAATGCACGTTATGTATTAAATATATTTTAAAAATATATAAACTATAATTTAATATATTTTATTATATTTTTAAAATATAAATAAAAATATATATATATTTTATTATATTTATATATAATATATATTTTTAAAATTAATATTTAACTTGCATATATAAAGTTATTTAATTAATTTCAAAAAAAATTCTACTATTTTAAAAGAACACAACGAACTCTCATGAATTTTTGTTTCACCCTAATATTATTATAATTATTTAATAAAATTATATTATATAATTTATATATATATATATATATTATATTTAAAATATAATTTATTAATTATTAATTATTGTTAATATTAAAACAAAATCATTCCAGTAGATAAAAAAAAAAGATTGACATGATATAATATTATAATTTATATATTATTTAAAAAATCACGTTCTTTTTTATTTTAATTTTTTATTTTAATCTATTTTTTTGGAATCACCGCACAATGCACATTAGTTTCGTACCACGCGATGATTCATCGATGGGAAAGGAAGAAGGAAAGAGATAAAAGCAAAAAAAAAAAAAAAATACACAAAGTGTCCCAAAAGAGAAAAACAAAAAACCTTCCAAAAAAAAAAAGTAAAAAACAAAAAAACAACCAATTTCGTCCTTCGAACTCGTCCAGCCATAAATATTCGCGATATACATATACATATACATATATATATATATTACCAACGTATAATAATATTTCTTTTTTTTCCTGACAAATCCGCTCATCCCAATAATTACTTCTTCCTCGCTGATTATGACCTCGAACACGCGGCTATGGTTTCTCAATAAAAAAAAAAAAAATAAAAAAAATTAAAAAAAAGGAGAGTAGGAGAATAAAAATAAAAAAAAAAAAAGAGAGAGAGAAAAAGATGTAGGATCACGTTGAATCACCACGTCATTATGATTTGTCTCTTTAATATCTTTCTCTTTATCTATCTATCTATCTATCTCTCTCTCTCTCTCTCTCTCTCTCTCTCTCTCACTCTCTTTTTCTTTTCTCAAAGTTATTATGCGGCAGGGACGATCGAATTTCGTTATATGCACGACCCCGTCGTCGTGGTCGTTGCATAACTACATATATATATACATACATATATATATACTCACACAACTAGCCTTTTTGCAACGTGCAATTTTCAGGCATCACCTGGTACATACCTACACATTCGTACATACATGAAACAACATACACACACGCACACACATCCACATACACAAAAATGTACGTGAACTCTACCTCATATATACATAATACATACATATACACAAAACCAGCTCATGCATAGAGGTACAGCACATGAGTAGAGGTGGAGCACATGAGGTAGGGTGAAGGGAGAAGGGTGGGGGTGGGGGGTTAGGTTAAACGTAAACATATATATATGGAAATATACAGAAGCATAAGCTTTTGCCCACCAATGGTGGCATATTATTGCAGTTATACATCCCACATATGTATTACCTTAGTAAATATTCATCCATACCGTATTATAGTTAGCAAAAGGATAGTCCAGCGGAACGGTGAAGGGTGAAGAAGGGTGAGGGGAGGGGGGAGGTGGGCAAACGCGTATGCACTACTAAAACAACCGACTTAAACTCTCATACGTGCGGTTTTATCGGACTTCTCTCTCTCTCTCTCTCTCTTTCTCTCTTGAGCTAATTCATACGTGAATTTAGAAAGTTTCTTTGTGGGATTTGAACCTAATTGTTGCAACTTGCGCAACCAACAACATACACACATTATACAAGTATATGTAACAACAACCGTCCGTCCCGTCCGTCCCCGTTCGTTAGTTCCGTTTCGGTCTGTTCTGCGAAAGTCCCTCACCCACCCCCACCCTTCACCCCTTTCGTCCTATCTCGTGGTGTTAGCTTGATTTCTGTTCCTTTTGTTTCAACTTCTTCATATACTTATGTTTCTATTATCATCATAGTACTTGTAATAACGTAACAATAATAATGATATAGGAAGAAAAATGTTCTTTTTAGCAGCAAATGCAACTGTAACTGCAGCAACGTTGCATTACATTGCATTGTGTTGCGTTGCGTTACTAATATGTAAGTTAGTATATTAGAAGCTTTAACATTAATGTTATCAGTAAAGTGTCATCATTTTGTTTAGTTATTTTAAGATTTGACAATGAGAATGGGGAGAACCATTTGTTGAAGATAATGATAGGGGGAAATAGGAAATATAACCGGTACGAGATTAGGTTTTATGTACTACTGTATACTTTCTAATCGCTAATTGTTATCACTTATGTATTTTTACGAAAAAAATATAGATAAGAAATGAATAAAAGAAATGGGTCGATTGTCTCTCAATTATTAAACATTTTTATGTCTTTTAACATAATATCTTTTTGATCAAATTGACCCGAAAGCAATGTAATTATTTTACAAATTTATTATTTAATTAAATTTATATATTAATTATATTTATTATATTTTTATTTATAAGTTAAAAGTTAAATTAATTTATATTACATTTAAATATTATAATTATTAAATTTAAAATTTAAAATTTATTACTTAATTAAATTTATATATTAATTATATTTATTATATTTTTATTTATAAGTTAAAAATTAAATTAATTTATATTACATTTAAATATTATAATTATTAAATTTAAATTTAAATTTAAAATTTAAAATTTATTACTTAATACCATGTATCCCGAAAGGGAAGCATTATTTTAAATAAAAAAAAAAAAAAACAAAAATTTATTACTTAATTAAATTTATATATATATATATATATATATAAATTATATTATTAAAAATTTGTTTTAATTATTAATTGAATTTTTTGTTCGGTGAAATGAATCAATGATGACGATAATAATTAATATAAACAATTATATAAAATAATTTACAATTAAATGATATTACCTTGAACTTTTTTTTTATTTTCTTTT
Source organism: Polistes dominula (assembly GCF_001465965.1). The sequence continues at coordinate 372,554 of NW_015149082.1, forward strand.
TCTCTCCCCTCTCTCTCTTTCTCTCTTTTTTGCCAATAAACCTTGAAATATCCAGATAGACGAGAAATTCGAATAAAAAGAAAAAAAGTGAAATAAATAAAAATACAAAGAGTTAAAAAGTAACAGAAGAGAGAATTATTCGCATCAGAACGTGAACGTTTTTCTTGCGGCCAGAAAGTCAAGCAGGATACTAACACACACACATATAATAATACACACACATTAACTATACTCATAATGGGTGACGAGAACGTGTAAAAGAAACATGCGAATATTATTGTTAAGAGAGTTGTTTTATTACGTAAAACGTAATTTTTTGTTGTTAATATTTCTACAACGAGTTAAAGGAATCACGGATTGAACAACAAATTCCGTATTGACTGATCGATCATGACGTTTTTCAAGGAGACAACTATGACGATGATGACGACAATGATATGTTGAAAAAATTCTTTTTTTTTTTTTTTTTAAAACTTGCATCAAATTATTTTTATTTTTTTTTTTCTGGATCGTCATAGTAATCTTATCATAGTTCCTTCGAAATACTTTGAAGAGATTCTAACGTGTTGAAAGAAATCGTTTTTTTTTTCTTTTTATGAGTCATGTTTGAGTTTTCAGTGGAATTGAAAACCAACGGAAATGGATGTGAATTTTTTTTAAGTTGTTTTCAGATCAAATAATTTCATTTAGAAAGCATTTATAATTTATATAGTTACTTGATCGTTTAATTTCAAATATAGATTATAGATTACAAACTTCGTATTTTAATTTGTGTGTTCTTTTTATTGAATATACATGATTTTTGTTTATATTTTTTATTTACACATTATATTGCTCGTCGTATATATTTATTATTTAAAACAATTTATTTCTATTACTTTCAACGTCTAAAATAAAATTATTTAAAAATGTATTTCTTTATTATTTTAAATTTAAAAAAAATTATGTAGAAAAATTAGATTTTTGCTTGACGTCAAAATTAAGAAACTAAACTTAAAAAAAGAAAAAATATTTAAACAAAAATTAAGAAAGAAAGATGTCTAATGTTGTCTTTGTATTTTTTTTTGTAAATTAATTAATTCATTAAAATTAAATTCGATAAAATTAATTTCATCTTTTGCAGATATTTCTCATGTTCACAATTTTAAAGTTCACCGATAGTTTTATTCTAAAGTTCATTTAAACTTTTGATACATTTATTATAATAATAGATAATAACAGAATGAACATTTGGATATGTAATAATTTAAACATTGTTTTTCATATTGATTTGACGTATAAGTTTTTTTTTTGTTCTTTGTTTGAACTACATTTAATTATTATTACGAAAATACAAAGCAAATGATATGATGAAAATGCTGATTATTATTTTCCATTTTTGATTCAATTGCAAAAATACAAATATTATTTGACATCGAAACACACAAATCAAAAATTAATTGTAACTCATATCTACAATGTTTCTCACTCTGTCGACCAAAAAAAAAAACAAAATATATATATATAAAATGTCAAATGATTTTGTGATTTCTAAGCAAAGTGAAATTGTGGTGATTTTCAGTAACGAAATAAATTTCTCAACAAAAAAGAACGAAATTATTTTTCGAACAATTATATAAATAAAAAAAAAAAAAAAAAACAAAAAAACTTTCTAATAATAAATTGTATTTCCTAGAAAGATGAAAGCTGTAAGATTTGTAGTTTACAAAATTGTCTATACATTTGTTTCTTTTTATACAAAACATTCAAAACACAACCAACATACATCGGTCATTCAACGATTGTTTTCAAAACTACAACTGAGACTTGAGTTTATCAAACTTCCTTTTCCAAATCCGATGCAACAACTCTCTCATAGTTCAAAAAACGATAAACACATGACCGATAATACCGAAGCTTGCTTATAGTGTGATTAAAAAATAAAAAAGAAAAAAGAGAGAGAAAAAAAAAAGATCTCATTTCTGAGTCATGGGAAAAATTTTGTTTACATTTCGAAATCATTCACTCTGTTTACTCTTAAAAAAAAAAAAAAAAAGAAAAAAAGTGCAGAACATGTATCTCACA
>NW_015149082.1:381670-408210 GCF_001465965.1 Polistes dominula
CTTTTATTATAAATATTTCTTTAAATTAATGAACAATTATTAAAGGTATGTCAAACACACTTACTTAATCTTCCTTTTATGTGTAATAATTTTTATCGTATCAATTCACATATACTATCATTAATTAATATCTTGAATATAATTTCATTCAATTGTCAATTGTGAGATTCAATCAAAATTCACTTTTATGATTCCCTATCTATTTTCATTTACTTTCATAAGAACTTGAATCGTTATCACATGATCGTTTAAGAAATTTCCAATCATATTAAAATAAGATTTATAATTATAATAAATCGTCTTAAAGTCGAATGAAAATGAAAATGTGTGTAATATTATATTATACGTGTGGAATATTAATGAAAAATTATAAACCGGTTTTATTTGACCGGTTTCAAAATGCACTTACTCATTATTTATTTTTTTTTTGTTTCCCCTCTTTTTTGATCGAATACATATATATATATATATGTATAATACATATATATATATAATATAATTTTCATGAAAGAGATAACGAATCCAAAAATGATAACAAAAATAACGTAAAACATTGATTGAGGATGAAACTAGGAGACATGAAAACTTCAAGGTGTACAACACAACCAACCGGATACAAGAAACGATCTTCTTTACTCAAAAGAAAAGTCGTACACACACACATACACACACGTGTGTAATTGGTAAACAACACGTGATACAAGAGTACATATCTGTACATTTAAAGAGATAAAAAAAAAAGGAAGTTATAACGAATAAAAACAAGTTATGTGTGTGTATATATATATACAGTGGTTTCTTTCTTTCGAAGAATGATATGCCTTATATTTTTATATATATATATATAAAAGGAATGAAAAACAAATTGATGACTTAGCTTACCGATTACGGGACAAGTTTGGACCATATCCAGAAGATTTCCAAAAGAAAGATAAGAGAAACCTTACCTCTACGATATATATACATATATATATATAGAACTATAAGAATAAAATAAAAAAATAAATTTAAAAAAAAGCTTTGATAAGAGTTAACCCTATCTATTTCCTTTTTTAGCTGATTTCTATAAAAATCTATATTAGTATTAAAACCTATTATAGTAGATAAACCTATTATCTATAAAAACTATAATATATCTATATATATTATTATTTTATTATATTATATTTTAAATATATATTTTATATATATTATTATTTTCTATTATATACATATATATATATATATATATTAATATTTTATTATTAATAATTAAATTTTATTGACATATATATGTATATAGTTTTATAAATATAATAATACAATATATAATTTTATATTTATTTAATAATAATAATAATAATATATGTATAATTAATTTTTTTTTTAATTGATTATATTAACCCAATATTATATTGACTAATAATCTGCATTTAATTGTAAAACAACAACAACAACAACAACAACAAAAATTACAATTAAAATGATCCTCCAATAGATCAGAAACTTCAACAAACTTTCGACAGATTGTTATGGGAAGATGAAAGGGATAATTAATCATTGGGTTTATTATTACGAGAAGAGTTGCGAAGGATGGATATAGAAAGGGTATAGAGGAGAGGGTAAAAGGGAAAGGTTAAGAGGGAAAAAGATAGTGAGAGAGAGAGAGAGAGAGAGACATGAATCGAACCATTCGAATTTCTCCCTTCTAAACGGAAATTGTGTTGGCGCGGCCTACGACGTGAACAACGACAAAGGCATCTCGGATGCCAGTAGTATGGTGTGTGGTATGGTGGTATGGTGGTGTAGTAGTAGTAGTACGATTGAATTTCAATACGTAGAAGCTGTTTGGCAATGAAAGGTTTCTCTATGGGCTTGACGCTCGATTGTCTTTCCAGTTTCCCATTGTCCTCCCTATCGGACGAGCATTGAAAAAAAAAAAAAAAGAAAAAGAAAAAAAAATATTATAAAATAATACCTTCACATAATGTTTACCATTAAAAAAAATTCTAACAGCTGCTAATGGTGGTGTAGTGGTGACGATGATTACGATGATGGTAATGGTAGTCCTTTTTCTTATCTTTACTATGTGTTATTTTAAATCAAACACTATGATATATTACGTAAATTACAAAGAAAATAAGAAAATTATTATATTTTATTTTTAAAAAATTTCAATATTAACCTGTTAACAATGTGGGACGTATAAATACGTCAAACGTATGGTTTTATAGGTAACAGTACAAACCTCTTTATACATTATATATAAATAAACGAAAAAATATATATTTCATAATATTTTTCTTTATTAAGCATAAATAAGTAATAAATAATAAATAAATAAATATATAAAAAAAATAATAAATAATTAATAATAATAAAAAAAGCTGCATAATTAGAAAGTGAACTCCTCGGTTAACAGGTTAATTTGTTGTTAGTTGTTTAAATTTGAAATATTGACAAAAATTTCAATATTAAATCACACATTAATAATTCCGTATACGTGTAATATTACATTGAACTTAATAAACAATCATCATTGTTCAATCATAAAACGTTAGAAAAATTCTATATTATGTATTTTACAATACAAACAAATAATTAACAATGTGTTTTTAATAGCAATGTGTGTAAAACGATACAAACTGTTCCTTATTGAGGGCAAAGACTTCATTTGACGAGATTCCAAAGCACCTAACACGAACGCCTAGCATGGTCACCATAGGTGACTAAACTAGGGTGCTTTAACATCTATTGGAATTCAGTAAAGAAATAAAGAAGTTTTAAAAGAGAAATAGAGTTTCTTACATACATATACATATAACAAACACACACACACACACATATGGAGTTCTCATTCCAAGTACGCTCTATAAAGGTTTCATTACCTTATTAAGGCTGCTCTCAAGTACCCACCTGGGTGAGACGAAGAAAGATGGGAAACCGGAACTTTGAAAACCAGTTTATTACTCTAAAACTCATGATGTATATACAACACTAAGAACGAATAAAAAAAAAAAAAAACACCTGATGCTAGGACGTATTTTCTATCAAATCTCTTTCTCGATTTCTTTCTACGTGTTCGAGGTCAAGCTCTTTTTTCTCTCTCTCTCTTTCTCTCTTAAAGAAGAAGAAAGAACAGATAGATAAAAGAAAAGAAATAAAAAAAAAAAAAAAATGATTTGAGGAAGCAGAAGAATAGAAAATAACAACGGATGTTATAAATGGTAAAAACTTTTGTTACCTAAAATATGATCATAATTTCTTTCCTTTTCTAACTTGATTGATCTAATATGAAAAAAAGAACAAAAAGAAAGAGAAGCAATCTTTCTTCTTCATGTCAGTGAACAAAATCTCTCGAATGTAACATTAATATCATCTAATGATGATTAGTCAGCAATAAAACGCCTTTCGAACTATAAAACTTGCCATTTTATATTCATATAAGCACGGATACGCGTTTGTTGTACATACAATTTATTTATACGAGATGTAACTACTATTTTGCAAATTTCACTTGGAGATACTTTTATCGTTGAACAAAGAAAAGAAAGTTATGAAAGAAGAAGAAGAAGAAGAAGAAGAAGAAGTAAAGAAAAATTGAAATAAAATAAAGTGGTCAATAAAAGAAATATGAAAACGAACTCGGATGTTGGGTTGTACCTCGTTACTTTTTATGATGTCTTATTAGATACTCGTATCACTTTCTTATAGGGTAATTTTGAAAATGTGATATATAAAAGATGTTCCAAAAAACTAATCATTCAATATTTATATGGTATACAGGATACACTGTAGTGAATAAAAAAGATTTAGTGTGAACCAGGTTAAAAAGTTAAACGTTTCTGAGAATTATATAAATGTTGATTAATTTTTGTTTTAACACCCTGTATATAAATAGGGTATAATAACTATTCTAATATAAGTATATATAGAGTGTATTAGAATATTAAAATAATTGTTATTACATAATCGATGATAATGTGTATTGTAGTTGAAAAGCACGGAATTATTGATCGGAGGTAGTATCGTCCTCTTCGAAATTCACCTTCAGACTGACGAGTTGTCCTCTGTCAAAATTCTTATATTGAAAATAGTTTATATGACTTTCCGAAAGTTACGCATGCGTACAACGATAATAATATTCTTAATAAAGTGAATTTAAGATTATAACGTTCTGATTGTAGTAGGTAGTATCTTTTGCATTCTAATGTAATTATTTGATTGTTCCTGCGCAGTAGCAACTTCGAGGATTAAATTATGCTGTAATATAAGAAGAGTGTATTAGAATATTAGAATAATTATTAATTAAACAAAAGAAATGTGTATTGATGTTTTAAAACTCGAAATTATTGATCGGTGTACCGTCCTCTTTGAGATTCACCTTCAGACTGATAAGTTGTCATCTGTGAAACTGCATTTATTCAATATGGTTTAGATGACTTTCCGAACATTGTGCATGTGTGCAACAGTAATAAGAATTCTAATAAAGATAATTTAACATTATAATATTCAGATTTTAATATTTTAATCATTCGAATGTAATTATTTTATCGCTTCTGCACAGTGATGACTTCGAGTGTTTAATTATGCTGTAATATAAGTAGAATGTATTAGAATATGAAAATAATAATTAATTGCTTAAATCTGATTATTATAATGTTAAATTATTTTTATTAGGAATATTATTACCGTTGTACACATGCGTAATTTTCGGAAAGTCATATAAACAATTTTCAATGTAAGAATTTTGACAGAGAACAACTCGTCAGTCTGAAGGTGAATTTCGAAGAGGACGATACCTCCGATCAATAATTCCGTGCTTTTCAACAACAATACACACTCCCATCGATTAATTAACAATTATTTTAATACTTTAATAAATTCTACTTATATTAGAATAGTTATTATACCGGGTGTTCAGAAAAAAAACCATTTAATATTTATATTTTATATAGGATACACTGTACTGCATAAAAAAGTTTTAGTAAATGTAGTCTTAACTCTTTCTGAGATATAAGCATTTTTATTTTTTAGTATCATGATTGATTTACCATTAAATTTTCGATAAATATACATATATATATAGAACGACGAGCTACCGTTTCTGTTTAATATTTCATGGTCGTATTCGAAGTATCTCGGTCGTGAAAACGTTCGAACCGCCAAAACCGTTTCATGATGATCTTGTCTGCGAATCTCGTCTGTTATGGTGTTAGTATAATACTTACTTTCCTCTCACCTACCTACCGCACGACGCCCATAAAAATTAAATTAACGACCGACAACTACTACGTGACGGAAAGATGAAAGAAGAATACCGCGAGATATAATCAACTTCATTAACCACGAATAAAGAACTATATAGTGATATCTAGTGATTAAACAAAAATACTGGAATTAACAAAATTCATTTATCTTTCTTTTCTTTTCTTTTCTTCTTTTTTTTACATACTCATTGAATATAATAATTAACCCTTTGACACTTGAGGCCCCTTTTTCACTTGCACTAACTAACAACTTGAGACGATTTCGACCAAATTAAGGAAAACATTTGACACGTAATTTAAAGTCATTTTGTTCACCGTTGGTTTTTTTTTTTTCTAAGCGTTGGAATACTTCCTAGCTCTCTTTAGATTCGGTCAATGTCACTAGATACAAGAAACTAGATCAAGTTCGGTTAGAGAAGTGCATCCGTATATGTGCATCATTTATTTTTTTTTTCTTCTTTTGTATGTGTCTGTGTGTTTGAAATGACGATGTCTCTCTCTATCTCTCTTGAAGCAGATCTTCAAGGACAGGCACTTTTGCAAAGTACATGAAAAATTCAACTAATAAATTCAGCAGTGTTGGATGCTGACGTTTCGCCAACTCGACACTTACACATAGAAAATTACATGTGATGAACATCTCTTGAAATTACACTTGTCAACTGAACGGTTCTTTGTCGGTTGTTATTAGCTCGATGCCAAACGAAATCATGCAGCAGATGGTTATTTTAAATGTTGGTTATGGTACTTGTGGTGGTGGTGGTGGTGGTGGTGGTGGTGGTGGTACAAAGCAGTGACATTCGGTTATACAATCGATCCTTTCTTTATATTTATTTACGGATCTTGATTTTATTAAAAGAAAGAGACTAAAGACAGAATAAAACAAGACTAATTAAAATTGATTACTTTATATATATATATATATATATATATATATATATATATATATANATATATTCATTCGAATGAAATCAATTTGTTTTAATTAAAATTATTTGTGATACTCAATGGTACGTACGATTCAAAGATCAAAAGAGAAAACCTTTGAATAGTGACAAAAAAAAATATGAATTATGGTTGTGTTATATGTTCAAAGAACACGATCACATTTCAACGACACTTCCTTGAAAGAAAATTATTTTACGTTATTCGTAAAAGATCAATTTATTGGTGATAAATTTAAATATAAAGAAATGTCGTTTTTAGAATTCACGCGGAACTCATAAACTTCTATAAATAAATAAATAAATAAATAAATAAAAATTAATCCCCTATATTCCCATGAGTTCATTCATTTTAATTCATAGGATTTATAATCCAATAACAAACATATATATATTATTGCAAAGAATAACGTTGTTAATCCGCCGGAATAATTAATAATATATTTATTAACAATTTGTATTCTTCACAATCGTTTTCTTAACGACACAATTTCAAACATAAAAAAAGAAAAAAAAACGAATATTTCTAATATTTCTAAACACTTAGAATCTTGCGTGTTTATTCGAGCGTTAGAATTTTATCCAAGTTGCATGCGTAGGGTGTATACGCAGGTTAACGAGCTACCGTTATCTATCGTCAGGTGTGCATTGAGGTTTTTCTAACAACGTGCTTCCGAGATAAAAAAAAAAAATAAAAGAAACAACGACTACGACGCCCACATTGTTTCTCAAAAAGTGTCGTACGTGTTAATATAACTTTACTTGACACTTGGAAATCGATACACATACATATACATATGCATAGATATATAGTTTTGCATATACGTGAGGGCGTTGAATTAATCTAACACTTTTCTAACATTAAACTATAGTCAAGCCCAAGAGGCCATTAGAAAGGACCCCATATGCGTTGGTTGCAACGTTGTGGAGATGTCACAAGGTAAACCGCATGCATAACTTGAATGCAACGAATGATTCTACGTAATACGTCGTATATAGGATTATTTTTTTCTTATTGTCAAATCGATAAGTTCTAGAATCGAAAGCAGACGGTTATGTTTACTTCAACATCATTTTTCTTTTATATATATATATATATATATATATAATTTACTTTACTTTCTCGCTTCCTTTAAAAAATATATAACACCAGCTGTTTTAATAATAAACAGTTTCCTTATTTTTTTACTTTTTAAACTTTGAAATGCATTTGTGTATCACACGAGTAACTGATATTCAATTTAAATTCTCTTTTTTTCTTTTTTCTTGTATACTTTGAAATAATTCTTAAGTTTTTCAATTGATCTTGATAATGTAGATAAAAAGTGTTAATATTTATTAACTCAAGAGATAATATCTTTCATGTATATATGCTTTATATATATATATATGCTTCTTACTTTCTTTTGAAATATAATTCAAGTATAATTTCTAATTTATTTTATTCATTATAAACAAATACGATAAATATTGTAATATTCATTAAAAATTCAGGAAGTGTTTAAATATAATTACGAAGCTACAAAATAAGACATCTATAGAAAGAAATTATTAATATTTTCCTTTAGAAATAAAAATAATTAAATAATACATGCACTTTCAGAAATAGAAAAATTTCATTGTACAAAACAGGGTACTTTTCTCTAGGAACCACTTTATTTCGTAGTCTGTACGGAATTATATTTTCCTAGTATAAAAGAGAAACTTTTTAGCATAATGCGACACCGTGTATAATGTATCATATATACATATATATGTGTGTGTGTGTGTATGTATGTATGTATATACATTACTTACAGGAACATAAACGAAACGTTTGAGTACTCGTTCTATGCTAGAATGCACACGTCCGTCCTTGGAGAAAGAAGTACATGAGTTACGATCATTTTTCCCACTCTTTTCTATATTATTATTATTATTATTATTATTATTATTATTATTATTATAACTATTCTTTTATAAAACTGTACATATATATATATATATATGCATATGAGGAACATACATTGTATATGTGAGTACATATAAATAGGAATTCGACACGCAACGGATAAAATGAAGAATAAATAAATTTAAAAAAATATATATATATATATATAAATGAATAAGTAAAAAAAGATAATTCGCGAATAAAATCGAGTCTAGTTTTCCTTTTCCCGAATGAAAGCGAAACGCTCGAAGTAATACGCGTCGAATGTTTTAGAAAGTTTAACCACAAACTTAAGATCTAAATTTATGATTGTTAAAGAATGCATCGTTTAACGTGAAAGAAAATAAATTTAGATTTGAAAATTCAGATATTTTTATAATGTATTAATTGGTTATTTAATAACTAAGAAAAAAAAAAGAGAAAGAAAATTGTTAACATTCTAACAACAACATGAATTCTAACAAAAGAAACATTCTAACATCAAGAAACCGTTCTCTGATGATGATGATGATAATGATAATGATGATGATAATGATCTATCCACAAGATTTAAAAAAAGAAAAACTATCGTTCGTTTTTCCTTCAACCAATTAATATTCAAGAAATGGAGAATTTTTTAGTTGGAGAACAGCTGCTGTGGGCTCACCAAACCGAAAACGGGTCCCACAAGGCGGTTAGCCTAATCAACGTCAACGAAGGAGACTCGTTTCTGATCTCGTGTCTCAGGATTTTCGTGTTCCAAGATTCAAATACACACACACACATACACACACACGTACTCTACATATACTCCTACAGGTTTACATTACACATACATATATATATTCGAATTCGTTATGCGAGTTGCCTTGGCTCGTTTCTCTCATTCGTATATACACCCTTATACATATATGTGTGTATGTATGTATGTATGAATGTGTATGTGTATGTATWAATGTGTATATATGTAAGAGTGTGTTTGTGATGCTCGCAAAGGAGCTTCTATCGCGTGTTGCTCGTCGTTATTTATGAGCGCGTTAAACGCGTTCAACAATGTCGCTTGGTCAGGGTGCTTCGTGAAAAGAGGGAAAAAGGGGGGGGGGGAAAGAGGGGTGACAGAGGTGACTGGTCTCGAACGAAGAAGAAGAAGAAGAAAAAGAAGAAGAAAAAAAAAAGAGATGAAAGAATCCCACCCTCTGTCCTCCTCACCGGTTCGGTGCTGTACACACAGTGCAGTTGCAAGTAAACTACGAGTACTTCTCGTAATTCGTGATCTCGATATTATTATTATTTTTGTAAACGTTTATCCTTACTTTCGTTCTTTCTTTCTTTTTTTAATGTTTTTTATTTCATTTGTGAAATTTTAACTTTATTATTATCCAGTTCTGTTCCCCCCTTTTTAGGTACAAATGTTTATGTATAAAAGTGTTATTCATGAGATGTATGCAGATCAAGGGTGGTCGATCATAATTTTTCATTATTTGAATATCAATACTACTAAGGAGTATTTTAAGATTCTTAAAGTGTTATTATAAATCTTTTTTTATTTTTTTTTATTTTTTTTTTTTATATGCTACCCCCTTTTGTGGTCCTTCGTATGTGTTTTATATCATTTGGGTTGGATTGTAATTTTTGTTGTATTTTTATTTTTTATGTTCTTCCTTTTTTTATTGTCCTTCGTATAATATGTGTTGTAAATGATAATTTTTGTTGTATTTTTATTTTTATTTTTTATACTTTTCCTATTTTGTTGTCCTTCATATATGTGTGTAATGCCATTTAGGTTAAATGGTAATTTTTGTTATTTTTCAATTTTTATTTTTTATTGTCTATCCCTTTTGTCGTCCTTCGTATATTTGTTATACCATTTTGGTTGTATTTTTAATTTTATTTTTTTTATTTTTTATATTCTCCCTCATTCGTTGTCCATCATATATATATACGTGTATGCGTTATACCATTTAAGTTAGATTGTAATTTTTTTTTTTTTAATTTTTAATTTTTTATATTCCCTCTCTCATTCGTTGTCCTTCATATATGTGTGTTATGCCATTTAGGTTAGATTTAAATTCTTTTTTTTTTTATTTTTTTTAACGATGAACTTGTGTCCTCTTAATAATCAGTTGTATTGATATTGATTTTTATGATATTCAATTTGAATATTTGACACGAGATTGAAAAGAAATTGATTTCTTTACTCTTTCTTTTATTTTCTTATTCAATCCTTTTCTTCTTTTTTTTTTTTCTTTAAGAAGGAGAAAAGGGACACGTTAGATCGTGACTCGTGAGAATACTCGTTTATTATATATCTTTTTGACCCCCTTGATAGAAATTTATGCCAACATTCGTCTGGCCTTAATTGTCGTTAACCCCAATCAATCGGCGCCAACCTCGGTTGTTGACGGTTTCTTAGTCTCAGATGTGTGAGACAAACATCTGCGACAACGAAAATGAAAATAAAAAAGGAAACGAATTCCCCCATCATCATCATCATCAACTTAGATAATATCTACAAAATTTCATGATAAAGATCTAATTGTAAGTAAATAAGAAGAAAACGTTTGTTTTACTTTGTCGACTTCTTTGTTTAAAACGGTGAAAGATAATGACTCGTTATTACACGACCATAGATAAAGTCTCCATTTGTATGTAAAAATAAAAAAAAAAGAAATTAAATTTCCAACTTCTCCGTAAAACACTCTTCTTCTTCTTCTTCTTCTTTCAACTATCTCAACAAACATTAATTTCTCTCCGTCTCTCTATCTATCATTTTCTATCTTTCTCGTATTTTCCTTTCACACAATAAAAAAATAAAAATAAAAATAAAAATAAAAATAACAATAAAAACAATTATTCTCAAAAGTTAACGTTAAATAAAACTTTCTTTTGCACGTGCAAAATTTATAATCTGGTTTGATATTTTACGATCGTCGTAAAGAATTATTCGAAGCTTCTTTTTTAAATTGAAAGTAGAAGAAGAAGAAGAAGAAAGAGAATAAGAATAAGAATAAGAAGAAGAAGAAGAAGAAGAAGCCTACTTAATACTTGGTGTGTACCACTTTGAATTCAACCAACGCAAATATCATGCCCGTAAATAGACACCATCATTCCATACTTGACTCAATAATTATGACACAGTGAACGTCATCTATTAGTAATATATATCTTCTATTTCTTGTCTTTTTTGTTCATTTTTTTTAATCTAGTATTATTAGACTAATAATAAGCAACATAATTACAGAGTACTTTAGTTATATGTTAAACTTAAATATTATAGAAATGCGTTGGCTTTCGTCGAAGGTTTTTAAATAATGTCACCATTGATTGATGCGTTCTCAATTATACTTATCTATTAAGGGTATTTCTGATACGAATATATGTTAAACGATACGTTTTACATATTATTATATTTATTCAAATAAAATTCAGTTAATGTGTTCGTTCGGATGAAAAGAAAAAAAGAAATAATAAAAATAGGAAAAATAAATTTAAAAGTTATTAGAAAAAAAAAAAACATTCACACAAATTGTAAATTAAATAGAATAATATTAACTATAAAGTATTAACTATATATAGGTAATATTATTATATAGGTATATATTAATTACTAATATTAATAATATTACCTATAGGTACTATCTATATATAGGTAATATTATTATATAGGTATATAATAACTAATTATATTAATTATATTACAATATTTGTAGTATTTGTAATTAATATATTAATTAATTATATTACCTATATAGAATAATATTACCTATAGGTATTAATTATATATATATATATATGTATATATAATTAATAATATTAATAATATTATAATATTAATTCTAGGTATATATTAATTAATAATATTACTTATATATAGGTAATATTATTTTTATTTATTTACCTATAGGTATTACCTATATATAGGTAATAATATTATCCTGTTTAAGTATATATATAATATAATCTTCTTTATTACTACATGAATTATTGAAACATCAAAATATTGATTTGAAGTATAAATATTAATATCGTTTGACAAAATATACGATTGTATAAATAATTAGATAAATAATAAGTGATATCACACGTATATCAACTTTCTAACGTGTATACGTGTAATTTCAAAGAACAACAAAAAGGGTACACAGTACGCAGTTTAATTAACATTCAAATAACGTTCCTATGCCCAACTATGCCGGATTCTCGGTGTGACTTACCCTTTTCCTTGCTTACTTCTCTTCTCTATGAATAATAATAATAATAATAATAAAGAAAAAAAAAAGAAACAGAAAGAAAAGAAGAAAAATAAGAAAGTGAAGATAGAAGATGGTCGTGGTAAAATCCAAGAAACATTTTTTGTATCATTTTAAAAAAAAAAGTAGAAATATAATCGAGATTTACTTCACGTCCATTTTCGTGTCATTAAACTCTTTTGGGGGGGGGAAGGGGGAGAAAAAATGATGATGATGATGATGATGAGACTGACGATGACGATGACGATGACGATGAAGAAAAAAAAGAGAAGAAAATAAAAGGGTCGGTCACCCAAGTCAGAGACAAAGATGTGTGTGTGTGTGGTCCACCTTCTTCGATCCATCGTCCCACTTTCTCAAATGCAACTCTACTTTCGAGAAACACTGACGAATCTTTTCGAAGTAACGTTTTTCATTCTTATCATTTATTTCCTTTCGGCGTGATTTACGTTTTACTCAGAGACAGATTTTACTACACACACACATATATATATATACATACACAGTGATTTCACAGTGTTTCAAGTATATTTTATACGTTTTGTTTCCACTTTCGAATATTTACGATGTATTCATTTCATTCATTCATCCATCCATCCATCCATCATTGATTATATTTCAATGTTGAAATGTTTAATTAAATTTTATTATTTATTATTCTTTTTATTTTATTAGATTTTTATTTTATTTTATAGAGTTTTAGTACCTATTACTTTTTTATTTTATTAAAATTTTATGATGATCATTAATTATGATTTAAATATATATATATATATGACAATTTTATTTATCAAATAAAAAAGTACTTATACATAATAAAAATTTATATTATTCAAACGAGACACATCGAATTGTCATAGTCAATCTAATAAACATCAATTATATCGCAATGTGATATGAAATTTGAATATGGAAAGGAAATTTACGATCTTCCGATATATGCGAAACACGTTAAGGGCCAAAACTTCTTCTTCCAAGAGATTAACGTTGACCATTCGACTGAAATTTATCGTTGCCACCAACAAATACACGCGAGCTCTTTCTATCTTCTTCTTCTTCGTCTCTTCCCCCTCAACCCTACCCCTTACCCTTCCCCCCACCTACACTTTCCCTCGAGAAACTCGGTGATTGTAAAATACTGCACCGAAAACGGTTTGGTTGGTTCCCATTGCTCTTGAGGGTAAATAAATCTGAAAGTTACGATCCTCAAAAAGCCGAAAAAGTTTTTCTTTTTTTCTTTTAGGACGAGATAACATTAATAACAATTCATATATATATATATATAAAAATAAAAGCACATACGAATAAATCTTATATTTAATCGTATTTATTTTTCATCTTCATCGATTCATTATTATTTCATTGACGATGAAAGAAAAATCATTGATAAAGGTTACATTTCTAAAATTAACAACAGTTTCCATGCTGATTCGTTCGTTAGTCCAATGAGATTAGACTTTTACGCATTTTAATCTCATTATTTGCAGAGAAAGTAACGGCAGCTTTCTTATGTATATATATATATATATATATGTATCTCCACACACACACACACACACATAAGAAAACATTCGCCTGTTTTATTTTCGCTCGAACAAACATAGCGGTGCATTTAATTAACGACGATTTACACGTTTATGTTTCTCTGTTTCAGAAACCGTCGTTCTTCAATACGAAACCCACGCGGGTGGATAAATCGAACGCCAAGAATGCCAACAATTCAACCAGTAACAACATACATGAAGTTTATCGTACGTAAATAATTTCTACCTTCCCTTCCCCCTAACCCTCCTCACCCCTCCCATTAGTATTTAATTAAACAATTTGATAAACGAATAATTTATTCTGATTTTATTCTTTTTTTTTCTTGTTCTTCTCTCTTGTTTCTTTTCCCGTGTTCTTCGTTTAATTTGACCAAAAAAATGATTAAAAGTGAGAAAGTTATTTAAAAAAAAAAATTTCTCCTTTGTTTGTTTCTTTTTCGATGTCAACAAATCACAGCCGGCAAGTTGCCCATGACACCTCAGGAAGCTCTGAAGTATTATGGATATAGACTTCCGGAATTTGAACGTACCGAGATAGAAAAATATTCGGAAATTTGGTATTTGGGTTTGTCGGCGAATAAAATTCACGGTGAGGAAGGTGCATCACAAAACGGTGGTTACGATGACGAAAATGGTAGTTACAACAAAGTACTGCACGATCATATTTCATACAGGTAACTTATCACACATTCTTTTTTATTTTCATCTCGATAAAAAATATCTTTCACAACACACTTTTTTTTTATTATTATTATTATACAGATACGAGATATTAGAAGTAATTGGAAAGGGTAGTTTTGGTCAAGTAATTCGAGTATTCGATCATAAGACAGGTCAACACATTGCAATCAAGATCATCAGGTAATTTAATATACTCATATTTTTTTGTATTAAAATTTATTCTATTATTATTATTATTATTATTATTAACACATATATTTTATCGTAGAAATAAAAAGAGATTCCATCATCAAGCACTGATTGAGGTTAGAATCTTGGAACACCTGAAAAAGAAGGATCTGGATGCCGATGCATCGCACAATGTGATACACATGTTAGAATATTTTTATTTCAGGAATCATTTGTGCATCAGTTTCGAGTTAATGAGGTTAATATATTATAATTATGATGATTATATAATAAAAAATGTCAAATATATATAAAATTGAATCTATAATTTGTTTTTGTATTTTAATAGTTTGAACCTGTACGAGCTAATCAAAAAGAACAATTACCAAGGATTCACCTTAAGCCTAGTACGAAGATTCGCCAATTGTCTGATAAATTGTCTTAGACTACTTTATCGAGAAAATATCATTCACTGTGATTTAAAACCGGTAATTATTTTCTACATATATATAATATAATATAATAATAATAATACAAATAATTTAATCAAACGAATAACTTACAACTATATATTCGTATTAGTTAACCCAAAAAATAATATAAAAATGTAAAAAAAAAGAAAATTGTTTTACAGGTTAACATAATTTAGATTTACAACAATGTTGATTGTTTTAACAAGAGAACGTATTTTTTTTGAAAAGAAAACAATTGTTCACAGGAGAACGTACTTTTAAAACAACGAGGTAGCAGTTCACTCAAAGTGATAGACTTTGGTTCTTCATGCTACAGCCATCAACGTGTATATACGTACATTCAATCGAGGTTTTATAGAAGTCCAGAGGTTATACTTGGTCTTCCCTATGGCAAAGCGATCGATATGTGGAGCTTTGGTTGTATTTTGGCTGAACTTTATACGGGATATCCTTTGTTTCCTGGTGAGGACGAGATAGAACAACTCGCGTGCATCATGGAAGTATTAGGACTTCCTCCAGAACACATCATCAATAACGCTTCACGTCGCAGACTCTTTTTCGGTAAATATATATCAATTTTTTTCTTTAATGTCAAATTTTCATTCCATAAATTCGGATCAAAAGTTCAACCTTAAAAAATAGAACAGAAACGTGTGTGGGAGTGTATGATATGCAATTGATGAAAGAGATGCTAGAAAACGAGAGTGTGGGTGCATGAATATATTGCAAAATTGATGGAAACAAAAAATATATATACATATATATATATATATATATTACTTGAAATTACAGATCAAAAAGGTGTTCCACGATACGTTGCAAATAGTAAAGGTAAAAAGAGATGGGCTGGCAGTAAAAATCTAGCGATGGTTCTACGATGTACCGATACACAATTCGTCGACTTCGTTAGCAGATGTCTCGAGTAAGTTATACACAAAGTTCCTAGCGTTAAATTGGATTTATACTGCTAACTATATATACAATTGCGAACTCGTGTTTCTACGCAAGGAGATAATCTAATAAAAAAAAAAAAAAAAAAAAATAGTTTTAAATTTAGAACGATACCGTAGAAAATACTTGAAGAATATATATTACATTAACATTACCTTTTCAATGATATTTTTAACTCTTTGAATGCTATGGACGCATATATACGTATTCGTTAATATTAATTAATGAAATTATATTCAAAAAGATAAACTTTAATTATTAAATAATAAATGATTGATAATTGATTGATGATAGTTTAAAAAAGTATTCAGCACTCAAAGGGTTAATCTGTAACGTAATACGATCATAACGTTATTGATGATTAAAAATAAATGTATAAATAAACAAAATATAGATATAATTGTAAATCAAATTTTAGGTGGGATCCGAAGAAACGAATGACCCCGGAAGAAGCAGTACGTCACGAGTGGTTGAGTTCTTCATTGGTTAACGCGAGTTCCTCCTCGTCGTCTTCTTCGTCTACGATGACATCGTCAACAACAACGGTGAACAACACGGCGAACAACGGTAACAACGGTAACAACAGCAACCCTACTACTACTACTTCTTCTACTACGGCAGCTGTAGTCGAAACGACACAATCATCTCACGCCCAAACTGTAACACGTCTGACGGTTAGCGAATCGTTGCAGTTACCTTCAAACATGGAATACGCGCCCTACAGTCTTCTCGCTCTCTACCTCAAGCACGATAAACACATGAAGAGGGTAGGCGGATCGGAGAATTCTAAGAGTAGCAGCAGTGGCGGTGGTGGTGGCGGGGGTGCTGGTGCAACGGACAATTCCAAGAGTAGCAGCAGCAGTCTCGTCGTTAAAAGCAAATTAAATGGTAGCGCTAGTAGTCACGCATTGGCAACAAGTAGCGTACAAACAACAACTACGTCAAGGCACGCATCTACCGGTGACATTGTATCCAGCCTGGACCCTAATCTCGACGATTCAGGAACCTTCCTACCACCGATATTGTGAAGTCGGGTTTATGCTAGCCACTTTTAAACGTCTCTCTCTAAACTTCGAGTTCATTTCTCGTTCTCGTTCTCTGCCGTTATATATATATTCCTTTTTTCCTCTCTTTTTTTTTTGTTTTTTTTTTTTAGATCGGAAGATTTTCTGGAGGAATCGATCATTTTTGTTCTGTGTTGATCGATATAATAAACTGCTGCCTAGATTATATTTTATATTAGCTTCTATATTATATCAGCTGTGTGATCTTATTTTTTGGAATTTAAGAAAATGCAACAACCATTCTTCCGGATAGCGTACACGGAATAATAATAGAAGGATTAATAAAAAGAAGAAGCTTTATTGATATATATATATATATAATCGAATAGAATGTTACTCAATAGAGTGTTGATAGTCAATTTGTTTTTGTGCAAGCTAATAACGAAGAAATCGATTCGAAAAGTGCGTACGTCGCCCCAGGTCAATTTATTATTAAAAGAATTGTTGTTGTTCAATTCTAAAAGTTGTTAAAAATTTTTAACGACTCAAAAAAGCGAGAGGTATGATCTCATTAAAAAAAAAAAAAAAAAACACGCCCTCTATATATAACAACGAACGGCGTGTTAATAAAATCGATTAAATATCATGAGTGGAAAGATTCTTTGTTTTTGTTTTTTTTTTCTCAATTTTAAAGAGACAAAAAGAAAAAGTACGCTTTTCAATTTTCTATGAACAATCGTTTTCGATAATGAAATCAAACACACGTTGTCGTAGAAAAATATAATAGAAATGTGAGAGAGAGAGAGAGAGAGAAAAACAAAAAAAGAAAATACGTGATGAGAACGAAAACAACAACAAGTAGCAGCACATGATGATGATGATGATGATGATGATGTTGATGATGCGCTTAGAAATGGCTAGCCCCGTGTAGTAAAACGCTTGACACGTTCTCTCTCGATGCCAAAAGGGCTTTAGAAGATATTATCGATTTAATTCTCAGCCTCTCTCCCAACCCCCCCAACCCCCAGACCCAACCCAATTCAATTCAACTCTTACTCCTCCCTCTAATTTCAAACTACAAGGTTGAAATCGAAATTGCACGTGTCCTCGAAAACTTTTTGATTTGGTTGAATGAAAAAACACATGATTGATGAAACCTTTCAATTAAAATAATGAGGGGTAAAAAGTTAATCAATTGAGTATCAGAAAAATCTTGATGCTTTTTTTCTTTTAATGGAAAAAAAACAAGCCGTGTTAATCAACCCCCTTAAACCCCCATCCACAATCGTGTCCAGTAAATTTTTCAAAAAGAATCAAAATATTTCAATCGAACGACAAATTTCTGACAAAACCATCTCGTGGTTGAGGAGGGAGAGGGGGAAGGATCGTAATAAAAATCGTGAAGAAAATTATTCCGTGTGTATATTGTGTGTGTGAATCAAATATGTGTTTTTGTTCTCGAATATGTATAACATAAAATGAAAAAGAGAGAGAAAGAGAGAGAAAGAGAGAGAGAAAAAGAATGGAATTTCGTCGATGATCAAAAAAATTTACGCGACACAAACAATCATTGACAAAAAAAAAAAAAAAACTTTACAATAAATAATCTGAATAATTGTCGCGTTTAAATCGATAATCTTTTAACGAGATATATATATATATATATATCTAATTAATTATTGTTTTTGATTTTTAAGTCATCGCAGTAAAATGGGCGAGGCTTAAAAAGAAAAAAAAAATAATAATAATAATATTCTCTATTATAATTTAATGAATATCGTCCGTGTAGTGTGTCGAATGGATTTATATTTTTTTTTTCTTTCTTTCTTTTGTTCATTACTTATAGTAGAATAATAATTGTTTAGCAACGATGACGATGAAAAAAAAAAAAAGATAGAAAAAGGGGTGGGAGAAAATGTGTTATTCGAGACACATTTTTTGAAAAAAATATTTATCGACTCCTTTTTTTGTTTATTAATTTATTTTTTCATCGTCACGTTGATGAGAGAAGATCTGAGATGAGATATGTTTTTTTTTTTCTCGCACGGTTATCAAACGGCTGAGAAAAAAAAGAAAAGAGACAAGAAAAAAAAAAATCTCGATTCAATAATAATAAAATGAGAATTTTGCAAGAAGGAGCAGCAATCCTTTGAAGAAAAAGTTAAAGTTAAAGTTAAAAATAAAGAAAAAAAAAAAAAAAATAAAATAAAAATAAAATAAAAGTAAAGTTATAAAGTATAAAATAAATGATAAAAACAGAAACGAAGTTGTGCCCCAGTTTCGCGAGGCCTGTGTAGTAGTCTTATTGTGATATTAAACTACCACTGTCTTATTTAGATCTCTGGTATTAAGAATTAATAACGATCGCGTTAATAATTTCATTAATATTAATACACACTAATGTTTTTTTTTTTTTCTTTCTAATGAGTATTGCAAAAAGAGAAGAGAAAAAAAAAAAGAAGAAGAAGAAGAAGAAGGAGAAGAAGAAGAAAAAAAATTAACAAAATATCGCTACAAGATTATTAATTACATGATTAATGTGTGAAAGTTTAGAAAGAAAGAAAGAAAGAGAGAAAGAGAGAAAGAGAGAAAGAGAAAGGTGTGATTTAACATTGATGAAGATTTTAAACATTATCTTGTAGGATTGTACAGCTTTTAATTAAGTCTGCGATATTATATTCCTGAGTATAACAGCAGCAACAGCAGCAACATGCGATTTGCTTGCGTAATCGAATACGTAAAATGCCAATTTCATTCAAAATTTCCACATCATATGAAATTCGTCTTTATATATCGATAATAATGCTTCTTTTTTTTATTATTATTATTATTGTTATTATTATTACTATTATTATTATTATTATTATTATTATTATTAATATTATTATCATCATCATCACTACTATCCTTTACTTTTATTACAATTAATATTAATATTATGTATTATTATTATTATTATTATTATTATTATTATTATTATTATTATTATTATTATTATTATTATTATATTATTATTATTATCATTGTTCGTACGATTACGATATTATCCAGTCACACGTTAAATTACACCAATATCTTTATGTAAAAAGCGATATATACATATACATATACATATACATATATATATCATTATTTCATAGATCGTAAAATTTAATTCACCGAGATTATTATTCATCATCGACGTTCCAATTGTTTCAAATGTTGGCGTATTAAAAAAAAACAAAGAAAAAAAAAACATCAATGTGAAAAATATCCAGGGAACACACACACACACACACATGTCTTTTAAGAACGCGGAAGGAAAAATTTTGAATTTGAATTTCTATCTTTAGATGATTCAAGACGATTTTAATAAAAAAAATATCGTAGGAATCACGAAAGATTGTTAGTTATATATATATATATATATATATANNNNTATATATATATATATAGTTATATAATTGGCAAAAAGAACAAAATTTGGGTCAATTCAATCGAGACTTGTAGAAAATCGAAAATTTCTCTTCCTTGTATTATTTCGTATCAATGTTTTTTTTCTTTTCTATTTAATTTGATCGTGTTTAGATATTAATTAGTACGTAAAAAAAAAAAAAAAAAAAAAAGAAAATAGATCAATCATCTGTCATTGAATCGTCCACGTTGTCTCCACCTCTCACTTTCATAATTCTTATAGATTTTTTATAATCAGACCAATTATAAACTTGGTCCAATTTATAAAGAGAGGGCTTATAGAAAAAAAAATTAAGCTTCATTAAAAATCTCACAACGCGTTAGAAAAACGATTCATAAATTAGATATATATATATATTTGATTTACCAATTTTTCAATTGAGCTTTTCCCCATTTGATCGATCATTCCTAATAATAACAACCCCTTTTATCGGCTTTAAATAGGGGTAGTGGGAAAGGGGTAAATGTATTAGACATTAAATGAACGATTCAATTCGCGTAATAAAATATTCTTTCACGACTGAGATGATCATTAGTTTATTAAATTTATCGTGGACCACCATATAATAATATCTTGTTCGAGTGTCCATTTGAATGAGAAGAGACAAAAATAAAAATTTAAAAAAAAAAAATAATAAAAATATAGATGAGTAAGTGAATCGTAACAATAAAAAAAGAAAGAAAAAAAACTCGCGTACGGTGTTAAATGTTTAAAAATAAAAAAAAAATAAAAAAATAAACAACAAAAAGTACTTGCGACAAGACTGACCGATTGTATACAATTTCTCATCCAACAATCTAGCGTCGTTCTCTCTCATTACGTATTTATACATATTACATATTACATATTACATATTACATATTACATATTATACATACATGTAACAACACACAACACAAGACGACGCGTTCGCGGATCTTCTAAGATTCTCTTAAATCGTGTTTTTTGTAGGGGTCACCAATTAGAAGATTCCAATTTTTAGATTATAACTTATTATAATATTCATTTCTTTTTTGTACCCTAATCAAGGTCACAATTCTTTACTTTATTCATAATTAAATTTCTTATCAACGACACTAAATATTTATAATCTCCTTTTTTTTTTCAAATACACACTTTAAATGTCTTTTCAAAAATAACCGCGTTCGTTGAAAATAAAAAAAATAAATATAAATAAAAATAGAAAACAATTGAAATATAGTCTCTATTTTTTTTTTTTTTTTTTATAGAAAAACAAAAAACAAAATTAAATTATAAACGTCGATGATACATAGGGAAATATTAATATACTTGCATATTTGGGAAGAGAAACAACAACAACAACAACAACAATAACAACATTGTCAGACATTGTTTATCGTGTTGCTGTCTATTATCACGCCTAATTAATATTCTTTGTTCTTTCTAATTAAATTCTATCGCAGCCGTTCTTCAAATTTTTCCGTATGCGAGATATCTAAACGAGAAAAAGGGAATGAAATAAACCGGGGGTGGGGGATTGGTCAGAAAAAAAAAATACAGAAATTAACGAGAGTTATCATCTTTTCGCGAGAATGAAAAGGGGATGGTGAGTTCGATGAACTCGAACGAAAAAGAGAGGAGTTGGAGGGGGAAGCAGGAGGAGGAGAAGGGGGAGAATGGGGGGGGGATAAGTTGTAAGTTTTAACGTTCGTGTAGTGAATTATATAAGAAAAAAATCGAGATAGAAATTAAAGAAAAAAATAAAGAAAAACAAAAAAAAAAAAGAAATTAAGAAACCGAGTATAATATACAGTGAAGGAGATATCAAAACTGTGTATAATAAAATAACGTTTTAGAGTAATATGTATGAATAAATATGGTTGCATGAAAGTAGAATGTATGTGATGTATGTGTGAGAATGCATGAAAGAGAGAGAGAATAAAGAAGACCGAAAGAAAGAGAGAAAGAAAAAGATTGAAAGAATGAATCATATTTACGTGTACGTGTGTATATATAATAATATATGTATCTATAGATATATATATATTTATTATATAGATATACACACTTGTACGCGTATTTACTTTGCATATACATATTATATACGAGTATGTATTAAGATAATAAATCACACGCAAACAAATAATAAAATAAAAAAAGAAAAAAATAATAATAATAATAAAGAACGAGTTAAATATAGTAATTAAACAAACGTAGATATATAAATAGCGCATTAAGAAGTAATTATAACAACCCCATAAAAACTCGGGGGAGGTACCCTAAACAAGAGAGAGAACAAAATAAAAAGAAAAAGAAAAAGAAATGAAGAAGAAGAAGAAGAAGAAGAAGAAGAAGAAGATGAGGGAGAAAAAAAAAGAAAAAAAAAAGGAAAAAAAAAATAAAGAATACTGTTTAATTGTACAGCCCTAAGTTTTTAGTTGTGTTCATTATTATATACAGCGGGATCAAATTGTATGTGTATAGGTGATACTGTTGTATTTAATCTTTTAAGTCGAAGAAAAACGCATTCGCACACAGTCAAACGTGTATATCCGTGCGTAGTAGATACAAAAAGAAAAAAAGAAAAAAGGATTTATGAAAAAATGAATTCGATGATAAAGACCGATAAAATATCGATCCCAATTTCATACACGAAAGAAAAAGAGAAAAAGAAAGTAGGAGGCGGGAAAGAGGGAGGGGAGAGTGGGTGGGGGGAAAAAAAAGAGAAAAAAAGAGAGAGGGAGTATAAACTCCATCTTTTTTTTCTTTTTTTTTTATCCAATCAACATTGGATTTTTAAGATCAAAATAAATACTTCAAAATACTTATATATCGATACGCGTAAAAAGAATTAAAATGGCGTACGCAAAAAGCTTTTCAGATTGCAATCTAGTCCTGGACATTTTGTGATCAGAGTTTTAGAAAAAAAAAAAAGTGAGAGAATGAACACATGATGGAGATGATTTTTTAACGAATGAGTATGTAATAAAAAAAAAAAATTGTCTCTAAAAGGAATTAAAAAAAGAAAAAGAAAAATGAAAACCCTCCAGAGCGTGCGAGAAGTAGTGTGCATGCGTGTGTGTAAAAGGTTCTACTACTACTACTAGTAGCGTATATATCTAAAAAGAAGAAGAAGAATAGGAAGAAAATAAAATTAAAAAAAATAAAAACATCAGATTGTAAAAGTAATTTAACGAGTTTAACAGCCCCAACGTGTATAGATTTATCGACATTAAAATTAATTAGTATAACTTGTAACGCATGATGCGTTTTAAAGATAACATAAAAGAAGAAGAAAAAAAAATAGATAAATGAGAAGAGAAAATATGGAAGAACGATCAATCGTCTGGTGAATAAAAAATTACTAGATGAGACTCAATTTCCTTCCAATTTCGATCTCTCTCTCTCTCTTTCTCTTTCTTTTGATCCTTCTCTCTTTCTCTTTTTCTCTCTTTTTCTACATCGATTCTCTTCTTAAAAGAAAAAATACGTATAAATGCGCGACGGCATTGTGAAAACATCAACATCTATCATTTCACACATTTTACATATTTATTAGAATAGTAGCGCATCGCCGAGTGTAGATGGACAATCATAGGTGGTAGTTATACGCCATTTTGAATTTGCGCGTATTTAACGAAGCTTATTTCACATCTCTGATCCTTTTATTAGAAATCAAATGCGCGTCGCGTAGATTAAATAAATATCGTATCCGATTAATTACGAATTGTGTTCCGTCTTTGAACTTTCGAATAAATGAAAAATATGTTCGTCCAATCCTCAAAGACGAAAATGACGAAGAGAAATTAAAAGGAAGGATTACGAATCGTTTGTCTCTCTCTCTCTCTCTCTCTCTATCTATCTATCTATCTCTCTTTCTCTGTCTGTTTTTCTTTCTTGTGGATGTCAAGTTATTTTTATTGGGAGGTTGTCTTTCATTCTCCATATTTGTCGACGACTCGTTGATCAATAATCAACCACCCTTCTTTTTCTCTCTATCTTTCTCGTTCGTGTGACGAAGAAAGAAAGATAAGAAGAGAGAGAGAGAAAGAAAGAGAAAGAGAGTTGTAATGAAACGATTGCACGATGATGATGATGATGATGATGATGATGATGATGATGATGATTATGATGATGATGTGTAATTTTCGCGTTAAAACAAACAGACGGGTATACATACACCTTGTGTTAAGCGTAAAAAACCATCATTTGCA
Source organism: Polistes dominula (assembly GCF_001465965.1). Next base: position 406,473 of record NW_015149082.1, read on the forward strand.
GCAACAGAACGCGAAATCGTCAATTTATGCCTGCAATCTTTAATTATAGCAAAACAAAGAGAGAATTGCTAACGATAAACGATTATGATAATGACATTATTAGTATAAAATAATAAAAAGTATATATATATATGTAATGATACGATACTGAAGCATCATCATCTTTTGTATCATTTGTTCGTTTGTTCTTATCTTACTGCGTTTGTCTTTCATTATTAATGCAATACCAAGATGACTCGGTTTCGACTTAGTATCTTGTGTGTAAATATATACTAATAAAGAAAATTATAGCGAACGGAGGAGGAATCAATTATTATTTTGGTCCCAATTATTTGGTAATGATTTCAAATAGATATAATATATCATTGAAAAATGAATGTTTTCTCTATAGCAATTAAAACATTTTATTTAACATATCAGTATATTAAATATCGTGATTCATTTTAATTAGAGAAAAATAAAAACGATATACCAAGCTGGTAAATATATATATATATATATACGTATATATATATATATATTGTAACTAATAAGAATTAACAAAATTATCAAATATTGCTCGAATATAAACTTTTAATCCAGATTACGAAATTACGACGAACGACGACGTTGAAAGAAAAAGAAAAAAAAAGAAACAACATGGAAATATATATAAAAAAAAAAAGACAAATAGAGAGATTATACAACGGACAGATAGAATAGATTAATAAAATCAAAAAGTCAAGAAAAGATTTACAGTTATACCGTAGAAAACAAAATAATTGAAGTACGTATTATTTTAACGAAGAAGCATCAGATAGATTATCAAATCTTTACGATAATACTAAACGAGAGATATTATTAATTAATGAATGAGAAATTTTTGCATGCAAAAATAATATATATATATATATAGATAAGTAAATCAGCTTGTAAATGGAGAAAATTCAGTTATTTAAAAATGAGAAAGAGATATAATACGATTCCTTCACAACGGTGCTACCTTCTTCTCTCACCCTTCTGTGTCTTGCGCTTTTCTTTCTTCTCATCTTTCAATTGCTTCTGTTTCTCTCTGTAATTGTAAACAATTAATTAATTATACTTCATTGTTGCACAATTGCATAAAGGAATATACAAAAGTTGAAGAAAAAAAAAGAAAAAAGAAAAAAAAACTTTACCTATCTTCCTTATCTTTCTCTTTCTTTTTTTGACTTTCTAATTTTGCTTTTTCTCTCCTTTCCTTTAATTGTTGCACTATATTAGCAGCATTCAAATTCTTCTCAATACCAATTTCTTTACCACCACCAGCACCTTCCTCTTCCCCGTCACCCTCGCTATCCTCTTCATCGGACATTTGACTGTACTGTGCTAATATTGCTTCGCGTATTCGTCTTTCTTCTTCCGTATAACTTTTTTGAGTTGTAGTTGGAAGACTCTGCGACTCCAACATACGTGCCAATCTGACATCGACATCTTCAGCTGGAACATTAGGACTGGTAACTGTCTCTTTTGGTAACCATTCTGCCCAAGCACTTAGAATTTCAGTTACATGCTTGCTTATATTATCTTCCTATAAACAAACAAACAAAAAAGAAAAGATTTATAAATTTGTATTCTCCTTATTACTCATAAATAATAACATTTAGTTCAAATGGATCAATAACATTTTATTATTTCATTCTATGAGCGTGCGTAATTATCACATATACATATGTACTCTCACATAAAATGTGTAAAAAGAAATATACATATATATATA
>NW_015149082.1:416254-438417 GCF_001465965.1 Polistes dominula
GTATCAATACACCTGCAAGGTGCAATTGCACTTTATTATTCAATTTAACATTATTTCTAATTTATTTATCGTACATTTAAAAAATACCGACAATTCTACAAATAGAAAGATAATAATAATGAAAAATATCATATTCCAATATTTTCTATAAATATACTAATGCACATCATATCAGGTGCAATTGCACTTGATTATTTACAACACTATTTCTAATTTCTTTATTCTACATATTAAAAATATCTACATTTAATTAATAAACATTGACTAGTATTTTTGTACACAGAACAAAAAGGAATCAATTAGTTACAAAAAAAAAAAGAAAAGAAACAATAAAATGCAATTGCAACCAGATAGTATCGATGCATCAACATACAAAATATAAAATGATGCCTATCCGTGTCATATGATATTTCTATGTGATTTGATTTAACTTTTATTTATAATTAATGAAACGACTAACAAAAGTGCCCAAGTTTAAAATGTATTTCACCCTTAATACAAAATTATTTTCCAACATTTTCAACATTCAGTCATTAACGTTCACTCGTCACGTGACATTCATTTCGCAATATTGAGTCCGATTGTAATAGTAGCGAAGTAAACTAGTCAAAGATCGTATCATCGGTAGTACACGGCGCATAAATCAAGATACATAAGCGGATAAAGGGCTAATTCCCACGTAGCCGACACAAAATGGAGTAATTTCGTCTACTTCATCCTAATGTATACATATACATATATAAATGTGCGTATATTGTGTGCATATGTGTGTGTGTTCCTACGAGTACAGCATATCCTCCACCCTCACCTACTCTCCCGTTTTCTGTCCTCCCTCTTCCTCACCCTCACCCCCATGACATCGATCGTTCGCGAAGATACAACACCGCGTCGAGAGCATACCAACTCGTTCTCTTTCGTTTGTCCATTGAATTATTTAAATGGAGGATCGTCCGCGTCTGTGATCGACCATCCCTCCCTCCCACCCCCTTTCACGCTTTTCTTTCCCTCAATTCGATCCAACGGCAGAATATTACCTCGTCATTCTCGTTAATATAACAAACTACATCGTGGAAAATACTACTTCACATTTTATGGGAAAATAGATATTTTCTTTCTTGTAAAAAAAATATTTAAACAATTTTTTATATTGTTTTTTTGTTTGTTCTTAAGTTGTTATTATTTAATTATGTTCTCATGTGGTTTTTTATTTTAATTATCTTACGTGAATATACCAGTTGAATTTTCAATGATCACATATATAGATATATGCATATGTAGGGTAATTTTGAAAACTGGGACGTGTTAGTTGCACTTTTTATTGAAATAAAAATAGAAAAAAAAATAAAAAAATTGATACGGAAAAAAAATCAACTATTTCTTATTGTATTTTATTTTATTTTTTTTTATTTTTTCTTCAATTGTTTTTATTTAATTATTTTCATATGATTTTTAAATCGAATTATCTACGTAGATACAAGTTGAATTTTCATTGAATACACACATATATATATATATATTTTCAAAAAAAGGTAATGTCATAGAAAATTGACATTTGTTGTGCCATATAACTTTTTCCTCTATCCATTTGTTTCTATTGTTAATTAAAAAAAAGTTATTACCCGTCCCAGTTACAAGATTCACCCTGTACATTGCTGATATAAAACATCAAATATCTCGTAAACTATTGACATTTCGATGACCTTCGTTTAATACTTTTTTACGCAGAATAAAAAAAGGAATCGAATAGTGCAAAAAAGAATATAAAGTTCCAAAGTTAAAAAAAAAAAGAAAAAAAGTGCAACTGCATATAGAGCGTTCGTAAATAAAGAGCATTTCGTAAATGCATCGATGCATTTTCAAAAAAAAGTAACGTCATAGAAAGTTGACATTCATTGTGCCATATAACCTTTTTCCTCTATCCATTTTTTTTCTATTGTTAGTTAAAAAAAAGTTATTACCTGTTCCAGTTACAAGATTCACCCTGTATATATATATRTATGTAGAGTAATTTTGAGAACTGGGACGTGTTAACAAGTGCACTTTTTATTTAAATAAAAAATATTAAAAAAAAAAAACATGATAAGAAAAAATATCGTATGACATAATATTGTTTGAACTTTCAATGGTCTTATTTTATTTTTTTTTTTTATTACGGATGCACGCACCGATGCACTCGCCTCTTGCAATTGTACTTTATTCTTTTAATGCAACTCTATTTTTTTTTTTTTTTTTTATATCAATCAATTTCATTCTTTTTATCGTAGGTATAAAAATATAAATGAAATGTTATAGAAATGTTAATATTTTATGAAATATATTTTTAACGTTTTATACATTACAGGGTGTTTGAGATATTTTTACGTAAAAACATTATACGTATTTTAGGCTTAAAAATTAAAAAAAAAAACAAAAAGAAATGTTATATTAATATATGCATATAATAATGTATACATTAATTTATTTTTATGCAACATAAAGCAACACAATTTAAACAGTTTTATTGTTTATATTATAAATTTTGAATTAATCTTTCATTTATTTTTTCTTATTTTTGTGCGTTAAATACACTGACAATTTTTTGCATACAAAAAACCTTTGTGACACCCTTTTTATATATACATACACATTTTTCATATTATATAACTTTCGAATAAATCTTTAAATGATCTATTTTTATATAACATTATTTTTTTCTTCTTATTATTATCTTTAAAAGTAGAATGTGCTGACAACTTTTATCAAAAAAAAAAAAAAAAGAAAAAAATACAACCCTCTGACACCCTTTTCATATATATATACACACACATTTTTCTTCCATTGAGAATTTAAGAAGAAGAATAAGAATAAAGTAAGGTGGTACATAGAGAGAGGTTAAAGCATAAAGAAGAGAGAGAGAGAGAGAGAGAGAGAGAGAGAGAGAGTAGTGAGAAAGAGAAATATCGACTTTAAAGATCCTTGCCGATATCGAGGCAAAGTGCTTGCTTGGTGTGTTGGTGGTAGTGGTAGTTGCTGGTTTGCCGGAGGGTGGGCGACATGGAGGGATGCGTGGAACGTGTACGCACGGAAAGTCACGTCAAGGTTTGGAGGTCGATAGGACGTTCGAAATCGAAGTCGAGATGGAGAGAAGGAGCTTCGAGACTGGCGAAAGTGACGTAACGCAATGGTAGTTGTAATAAAATAGTCGTTTGAGAGAATGTGGGTTGGTGGGTGGATGGGTGGTGTTGTTAGTGGTAGTGGTAGTTTCGGATAGTCTTATAATCTAATGTAAGATTGAGAAGGAAAGTGTGAGAATATAGTACGATCAACAGTGTCAACGAAAGTGAAAGAGAGAGAGAGAGAGAGAGAGAGTAAGAAAGGGGGAAAGTGAATGAGAGAAAGAGAGAGAGAGAGAGAGATAGAGATAGAAGTAAATATTGTACAGGTGAAAGTGAAGCTAAAGGTGGTCGAGTTGGAAGAAACATTTGAGGGAGGGTGAAAGGAGGTTAATGATTAGTTCTTCCGAGGTCGGGGGCTGTTGCCGGGTGCAGGTTGCTCTGCCTCCTCTTTTCTTCCTCCTCCTCCTCCTCCTCCTCCTCCTCTTTCTCTCCCTTCAACCCCCTCCTCCCTTTTCACTTTCTCTTTCTCTCACTCTCTCATTCTGCCAGTTCGTACTCGACGCACTTCTTCTTCTTCTTCTTCTTCTTCCCCCCCTTCTGACGCTCTTTTCAACCCCCTTCGTCCTTCTCACTGATTCTACCAAGCTCCAAAAATTTAGGCCCTACCTACCACCACCACCACCACCAAACCACCACCACCACCATCACCATCACCACCATCAGCGCAACTATACTACTCCATCTCTAAGATACGGGTGTGAGGGCTTGCAAGGTTGTTCTCCCCTCCAGCAAAACTTTTGCTCAGTACCGTCACAAGTTTTTCATGTGCCATTATCACAAACACACACACACACAAATAATATCATGAATATCGATACATTATTTTATTTTTTTTTAACTTGTTGCATTTATATTTAATTTTGTTGTTTGTTAAAACGTGTCATCTTTATTTGAGTTTACGTTCTTATTTGTTTAATAGTTTAGTTTTGTTTTTATCTTATCTTAATTAGAATTGTAAAAAAGGGAATGCTGAAATAGTTGTAGAAAAAAAAAAATACCACCTTTCTGTGGTTTACGTCAGGGCAATATTTTTTCATGCTTATCGTGTTCTGTGTCGTTGTGATACTCCTAAAAACGAAAACAATTCGGTGTCTATCACCTGCCTCATTTGATTAACAAATATCAACACTAAGTTTCGTTTTTCTAATGGTTTTTTATAGAAAATATATCCTTCTCTTTGTTAACCATTAGTAATAAAAACATTCCACATTTAACGTTGACTCAAGGTGTGCATTTAATTAAATCACACAAATGTGTCTCATGATATTTCTCCAAAAAGATAACACCATTATAAAAATTATTTTATTTTTGGATTAATAAAAAAAAACTTTTGTTAATAGTCACCTGATATCGTATTTGTTTAATAATAAAATAGTCAAATCAAATAGGAAATCAAAATAATAGGATGAAAACCTACGTGGGTATAAAAATATCGATCGAGAAAAGAAGAAGAGTCTTTTTTTTTTTTTTTCGAGTGTCATAAAGGAAGAAGACAAGGACAAGTAGAAAAATAACAAAAAAGAAAAAAAAAGAAGAAGATAGGGCAGAGATAAGAAAGAGGAGGGAAAAAGTCGAGATGATGATGATGGTGCGCCGCCCCTTGCAACGTCAGCCCTGGCTTTGAAATACCAACCTACGTAAAAAGAAAGAGAGAGAGAGAGAGAGAGAGAGAGAGGATCGTTCAGAGGACTTTCTAGCGAAAGTGATGGTCGTGGTGGTGGTGGTGGTGGTTGTGCGTGGAAAGGAAAGGAACGTGCGAAGGGATGGTAAACGAAGGGAAGGTAAGGGAAGGCTAGGTAGAACGCAGGGTAAGGCAAGGAAAGTAGCAGCAGCAGCAACAGCAGCAGCAGAAGCAGCAGCAGCAGGGGGAGTAGTGGGGTAAGGAAAAGTATAGAAAGAGAAAAAGAGAAAGAGAGAGAGAGAGAGAGAGAGAGATAATGCGTGGCGGGGGTGGCTAGGTCTGGGTTCTGGACGTTGGAATCGTAGGTGGTGGTGGTGGAGGTGGCGGGAGAAGGTTGGTTGGTCGTTGGTGGAGGACGTCGTTGACGACGTCGACGACGACGTTGGAGGAGGAGTGGTGGTGGTGGTGGTGGTATAACCTTGCAACCCTCTTGCGTACGTCGAGGAAGGGGAAATGACAGGAATCCCGGGAGAAAGAGAGAGGTAGTAGTTGTGTGTTRGTAGTGGTGGTGGTGGTTGGTTGTGGTGGTGGATTGTAAGCAGTAGTCAGGGGTGCAGCCGCACAGGGCGGTAGTGACGGGCGTGACGTAGTCGGTGGAGGATGTACGCCCCTGTCAGCGAGGGTACCAGCAACCAACAACCAGTCCTGGTCAATCCATGGTGGTTTCATCCGCCAGGTAGAACGCAACACCAACAACGTTTTCACCTGTTTATTCGCGAGCGACATTATTTTTGATTTGACAAGAAAATTTAAATAAAAATAAAATAATAATATAAATATAATAAACAGAATATAAATATCAAATTGTTTCTCGCGAGAACTCTCGATCGTCGATCGATAATTATAATTAATTATATAACTTATACTACGTATTATTATTTACATAATAYATATATATATGTATATGATGTTGGTTGGTTGGTGGTGATTGATTATTATACATGGTGGATCTTACCACCGGATGATATTAACGAAATTATCCAAGAGGATCTACGATCGAGTGTATGAGGGAGGAGGAGGTGGAGGTGGAGGAGGAGGTGGTGGGATAAGGACGTGCGCGAGACTTAGACGTGTGAGTAGTTTGAAATCATTGAATAAAAGATTTATTGTTAATATTATTATTCAATTTGATGATCATTTTGTTGTTGTTTTTTTTTTTTTTTTATTAATATTTTCATTGGACTCGTTTCGATCAAATTCTAATTTGAAATTCGTTCTTATGGGATTCCTGGAAGAGACACAAAACTTTGTGCATTACATGCACGTGTCTGTCTGTACTCACGTAAGAAGCACACGCAAAATACGTGCAACCTGTTCACCTAACGGTATTATATTGATGGGATGTTAGGTTTATTTTCTATGGCTTGATAAACAACGTTTCTATTATCTTTTCATTCATTTTTTTTTTGTTCTTCTTAAATAACGAACCAAACATTTCTTTCATAGAGAAATGTGTTTCCCGTGTTTCTATTTCATTCTTTAATTCTATGGAAAATATTAACGATCTCCGATTTTAAGGGAAATTTATTACCGCGTGCTCGTTTAGGTTTCAAAGCAAAATGACGCAGTTCTTATAGGAGAGTTTGTTAAAAAGAGTAGAGGAAGACAAAAAAAAAAACAGAGAAAAAAGGATGCTCGAATTCCTCCTCATCTTCCTCTTCCTCCTCCTCCTCTTCCTTTCTACTCCTCCTCTCTTTTAGAATCATTGGAATGCGACGTAATTTCGTATATCTTCTCCCTATTTCAAAACGCACCATAAATATTATTATTATTATTATTATTATTATTATTATAAATTATTATAGAGATGACAAGAGTAGGAATAATGTCGTTTTAAAGTATCAACAGTATTAACATTAAAATTATGATTATTTTAATCGTAACAACGATCGTATTATTCGATTAATCGCAAGACTTAACTTTAATCGATCGTAGATCAAAAAGAAAATAGAAAAATAGAAAAAGTCATTGAAATAAATTAAACATAACGTAATTTTATAGATGAATATAATATAATAAATTAAATAATATAATAAATATATAATAAATTATGCATAAATATAAATGTTTAATGTAAATTAGGTTGTTTTGAACATTTTTTTTATTTTTTTTTTTGGGTGATAAGTTGAACAATGTTGCATGGGTAATATATACTTTTTTTTTTGTATTTTACGTTATTTTATTAAATAATATTTAAATAAAAAATAAATTTAACTTGATATTGTTTAATATAATAATATACATATTACTTAAAATAATATTAATTAATTATTAATAAAATAATTTATTTATAATTCTACTTTATTTTACCTTTTTCTATACTTTAAATTATTCAAAATAAAAAATATTGTATTCGTAGAATTACTAAAATAGAAGTGAAGAAACTGTTGGTATAACCTATTATTATTTATATATTATATATTTATAGAAATTAATTTTTAATAAGATGTGACAATATTTAATATCAAATTTAGCGGGAAAACTAGATCGTACCTAATATTAATTATTATTAGTATTATTATTATTATTATTATTATTTTTATATTATTATTTGTAATATCATTGATAATTGAAATATTTCTACAATGTTAGAATTTTTAATTTTACGAATTCTTTATTCTTAATTTTAATTTTTAATTTTTAATTTATTTATATTTAATTTATTAAGTATATAATTTAATTTTTAATTTATTTATATTTAATTTATTAAGTATATTATTTAATTTTTAATTTATTTATATTTATTTATATTTATTTTATTAAGTATATTATTTAATTTTTAATTTTTAATTTTTAATTTTTAATTCTTCATTTATTTATTACTTAAAATAAAACATTCTTAATTTTACAAACTTTTCTTTATAAAAATAAAAATTATTTCTTTATTTATTTATCTTAAAAATCTTTATTTCTTAATTCTACAAATTTCTAATTTTTCTACAATCATCAATGTAAGAATTATCTATTTTATTTATCTACAATTTATCTTATTTATTAAAATTATAAATTATACATTATTTATCTAACTTTGAAAAAATTTCTACATTGAAAAATATTTCAACGTACAAATCTAAAGGTTTGAGTATACACTAATGTAATAAAGGGCCCAAGGTTTTCTAGTACGTTACCGATTTGTGGCCTAAAAGAAAGATTCTTCTTCTCCTCTAACTTAGGGCCAACGTATAAAGAGTAAAAAAGAAAGAAGAACGAAAGAGTAAAGAGTAAGAGTATGAGTAAGGAAAAGAGACAGACATAGGAAAACATAAAAAGAAAGAAAGAAAGGAAGAAAGAAAGGAAGAAAGGAAGAGTGGGAGAGATGATGAGTTAGAAGAGAAAGAACACCATGAGCCTAAGCTAGTTTCTCATAGGACAGCAGTACGATTCAAATCAGTGTATGAGTTAGAAACGGGTGGTATGTGTTTCTTCTTCTTTGTTGTGTTGTTTAATCAAACCCAAACCATGAAAAATATTTCTAAAGACATTTCATTAAATATTTGAAGATTTCCGGTTTTTTTTGTTTCTTAAACATTTCTTACCATTTTTTATATATATCTCTCTCTCTCTTTCTTTCTATTTCTATTTCTATTTCTATTTCTATTTCTATCTCTTTCGCTTTCTCTTTCTTTGTCTTTGTCTTTCGTTTAATTATTTTTTGTCTCGTGAGCCATCAAAAGTTAAGGGGAGGGTATAAGAAATCAAATTCAAGGTTTTTTTTTTTTGTTAAACATTTCTTATCATATTTTTTTTTTTTATATCTTTCTCTCTCTTTCTCTCTTTCCTTCTGTTCATTTCTATTTCCATCTCTTTCTCTTTTTCCTTCTTTCTTTTACATTTTATTTTATTTCTTTTTTTTCTTTTTTTCATGAGCGTCAAAAGTAAAGGGGAGGAGATAGGAAACCAAATTCAAATGCAAAGCTATTTTCGCGCTCATTTCTTTTCTCTTTTGTTATTTGTCGTCGTCACTTTTCTATTTTTTTATTTTTTTATTCTTTCTTTTTCTTTTTTTTCTATTTCTTTCAACACAGTGATTTTTGACGACAACGACGACGACGACGACGACGACGACAACAACCAACGATGATGACATTCGCGATTCTCGACCTCCTCTTCTCAGTGGTGACATCCCCCATGAAACATTTTCGTGGCTTCGTCTCCTCGACCCTTCTTACGTATTTGTCTTTTTTTTTCTCTCTCTCTAAGGGAATAGTAAAAGAAGAGAGAAAGAAAAAAAGAAAGAAAGATATATGTATAGGACAGAGACCAAAAAAAAAAAATACAACAGATATTGTCGGACGAAAAGATAGGAATATTGTACTTGAAAAAGATCTGTGCTGTTAATAATTTCAGTAACGTTTCAAGAAAAAAGAATATATATATATATATATATATGTATGTATGTATGCATGTATGTGTGTATGTATGACAAGTGTGTAGGTGATGTTCTTAGGAAATATAGGGTGTGGAGTACTATCATTGTTATCACGCGAAATAGGTGAGTAGTGCGAATTATTTTCTCGTTCGAATTATTTTGTTCATTTTTCATTCGACTAATTTTTTCATATCATTGATGATGATAACATTTTTTTTTTTTTTGTTAATTTACGAGTACTGTAAAATCTTTCATTCATAATAGATGTTATAATTTACTTTTTTTTTTAAATGTAATTTATTTCAAATACGTCACGCACTTTAATTATTCGTAGGAAAATTATCAATCGTTCGTTGTGTATTCGTTACACAATTCTACAGTAATAATACATATATATAATATAATATATAATAATAAATAATAAATAAATTGAAAGTATATATAATATAATATTTTTCTAGTGTTAACTAAATTTCTTATTTTTTATTATAAATATATATATATATATTTTTGTTTTGATATTACTGTAAAAATTGTTTCATACTCTTTCTTATAATATTGTATAGAATATTTTTTGTTATCATCATAATAATCATTGTTCATCCTTCATCATTCCAATCATTATTGTTGCACCCTTTTGTAAAATACGACTGATATCATTGGTTACAACTCACTCTTCTTCATTCTTTGCTTTCTTTTTTGTTTTTTTTCATCGGCACGAATTTTATCTACCCTACGGCGATTATTGTTAGGATTCAAAATTTCTCTGGACCAAACCATTCCCTCTTTCTTTCTTTCTTTCTCTCTTTCTCTCTCTTTTTCTATTACTCTTGTCTTTTTAAAAAAAGGGGTTGAGAAATATTGTAGGGAATAGTAGTAGTAGTAGTAGTAGTGAGTGAGTGAGAGAGGGTTGACGATGATCGTCGATTGCGATACGTACTTTCTTTTTTTTTGTTGCAGTATCCACTCTATTTGACATCCTCCCTCCCATCCTCTCATTCCCTCCCTCTTGCTATATTTTTTTACGACCATCTTCTCATTCCTATGTGACGTTTTACAAAATTCCCCTTCCCATATCCTTTTTTCTTTGCCCTTCTTCTTCTTCTTCTTACTTTTAACTTTATTCTCATTTTAATAACTTGAAAGTAACTTCAATGATATTAAAACTGCAATTTATTACACGATATATATATATATATATATATGAAATATTAACCTTTTCGTTACTATAGACCATTATTGTGGTTTTGCATAAAATATCACGTATTTTACATACGATAAACATAATGCAGTTATGGCACATCAAATATCACATTATGGGCGTGTTATTTTAATGTTTTGTTTCTTTCAATTAAACCCTTGCACTATTTTCACGAGTCTAACTCGTGTTGAATATTTTAGATCAAATTTGAATATGACGAGTCTGACTCGTGATGAAAATTTGATGTCTAACTTGAATATGACGAATTTGACTCGTGATGAAAATTTTCGGTCAAACTTGATGATGAAAAGTCAGGCTCGTTATTAAATTTCATGTCAAACGCGAATATCACGAGTCTGACTCGTGCTCTTAAATCTCGGGCAAAGTATAAATGTTTGAATGAGATCTTATCTCTTCTCTTTTCTTCTTTATATATATGTGTATTTTATATCTTGTTTCTCAATGCAGTTTACGTGCCACTTAGAATACATTCTTACATTTGAACACATGATTGTTCATCAATTACATTGAACACATTTTTACATTTTTACATTTGAACGCATGATTGTTCATCAATTACATTGAACAACATTCTTACATTTTTACATTTGAACGCATGATTGTTCATCAATTACATTGAACAACATATTTACATTTTTAAACTTGATATTACAATACATTTGAAAATTAAAGTTTTGACAGTGGAGTTCTGCCACTTCGTTTCTTTTCGTAGCCATTCGGGTGCATGGGTTAGGTACGGGGTTGTTCCGAATTTCAACTTAGTGCAAGGGGTTGAAAACTGTTAATATCAGCAACAAAATTACTCAAAAATAAAATGCAGTTTCAATACTGCACGTATTAGTAACAGCCCCATACAGTAGAAGTAACAGGAAGATGAAAACACGCCCTTAACGAAAGGGTTAATTATTACTAATAAAAACAATTCATCGAACTATTGGGTTGGCAACTAAATGATTGCGGATTTGTTTGGTTGGTACTGTCCACTTTTGTTGATGACCTTTTGCCATTGGTCAGGCAGTGTCATAATGCCACGTTCATCTCTGATCTCTGCTATCAAAAAACTGAATTAGGTGTAAAACAAAATCCACAATGATTTAGTTACCAATCAAATATTATTATTAAATACAACATTCGAATATTACGATGATTACAACAGTCATCACTAAAAACAGAATCGTGTTACGTCAAAACGGAAATGTGGTATGTTCTTTTTTTTTTTTGTTCCTTTTTTAAATTTTATCTGCGTAGTCGTACAAGGACAGATAGAGAAAAAATGAATGAAAGAAAGAAAGAAAGAAAGAAAGGGACCTAACTTAATGAAATAAAACGCGAAGAGAGAGAACGAAATTACCGGGTACGGTAAGGGGGGTTTAGGGGGGTTAGGGGGGAGGGGCACTTAATGCATTAATGCAGTTTTCTTTCTGCAGGAAAATAGGGGACGTAGTAATATTGTTATACCATGTCTCCTGTGTTGTTTTTACCTCTTCGATTCTATCTTTATTAAATCAACCTGACGCATTTTCTTCTTCTACGTTGCGTTTTGTTCGAGAACAAAGTTTGATTATAATTGAGCCAGGTATTTTTTTTTTTTTTTTGGTTTCTTTTTCATCTTTCGATAAAATACGCGAAACAAATCACCTTTCCTCGAAATAGATACGATGCAATAATAAATTGTTATCGCATAAATTGACGACACACACACACACACACACAACGGTGAATTTTGAATCGTAGGAAAATAAAATATCAAAATTAAATTAATTAACCTGTTAACTGGGGAATATTTCTTTTTTAATTACGCAACATTTTTTATTATTTATTTATTATTTTATTTATATTTAAAATAAAATTACAAATCCTGGATTATAGGAAAGTTAAATAAAAAATTGAATTAATTAACCTGTTAACCGAGGAATTTCCTTTTTAATTACGCAGCTTTTTTTATTATTATTATTATTATTTATGTATTTATTTTTTATATAATTATTTATTTATTATTATTTATGATTAAAATAACTTAGAAGACTATTTTTCGTTTATTTATATATAAAGTACTTAAAAAAATTAGAAAACAAAGATCAAAGATTCCTCTTCCTCTCCTCCTCCTCCTCCTCCTCCTCATCCTCTTGCACCTTATTCTATCTGTGTTTTACCAATTGGCAATTAAGAATCTTCATCGTCATCATCGTTATCATCATCATCGTAAGTATTACGTTTACCAAAACGGCGCGCCCAATTTGCACGGCTTTCAGATATTTCCACGAAATGAAACGACGAAAATTTCTTATAACCCGCGCCCAAACGTCGCAAGTCCCCCGGTGCGTTATGCGATAATTTTTCGCTTCGTTCGTTCGAGAGGATGACATAATACATGCGCGGCCTGCCATAAAAGATTCACCGTAATACCGTGAATTCGTTCTCACGCAAGCATATGACACTCTCTTTCTCTCTCTCTCTCTCTCTATCACTCACACTATTCCTCTCATTACTTCTCTAGAAACTAACGCAGAGTATTCTCTTTAATATACGCATAAAATATATGTACACACACACACACTTTGAAATGAGATAGAAAGWGTAAAAAGAACACGCGCGCGCTCTACCTACGCTGCAACCCGCGTACAAAATGCGCGTGCGCGCAACTCCGTTTTTCGGCGCTGCAACTTAATATATATATATATATATATACATATATACATACATAGATACATACATATTCACATACCAATTCTATCTATCTATCTATCTATCTTTTTCTCTAACATACACATATTTTTCATTCCTCTCTTCACTCTTCACCAACCCCCGTAGTAGCTGTTTTCATCGTCATAGTCGTCGTCGTCATCGTCACCGACGCCCGTCGCCGCCGTCGTTTCGGCGTCGTCGTCCATCTCTCTCTCTCTCTCTCTCTCTCTCTCTCTCTCTCTCTCTCTCTCTTTTTCTCTTTTTTCGTGCGTGTGCACAGAAAAGAGAGTGCGTACATATATAATGCGTGTGTGTACGTATATATGTGTAATAGCAGCAGCAGCAGCAAAGGGACGCGCGTGCGGCCCCGCAGCGACCTTGAGCCTCAACAACACCCCCACTCTTTTAGAATCCGAGTCAACGGCGCCGCCAGCATTTCCCCCACTTTACTCAATTCTACTACATCCCCACCAATCTATGCTGCTCCTCGTGTCGGTTCTATCCCCCACTTTTTATCCAACCATCTTTCTATTCCCACCATACCACCACCATCACCACCACCGTCACTGCCACTACCACCACCACTTGGGTATGGCTCCATAAAGGTGTCTCCCGTGCGAACCCTCCTGCAGACTTCTTCTTTTCTCCCTGCCTGACTCTTACTCTCCTTTTTTATTTTTTATTTTTTTTACTTTACTCTTCTCTCCTCTCTCTCTCTCTCTCTCTTTTTTTTTGCGCTTGAATCTATTATGAAGCAGAAAAAATTTTCGTCGTAATTATTTATTTTGCAGCCAGCAATCTTTTGCTATGATCATCGTCAGATTTCAATAACAAATCTGATTGGTTAGTGCATGATAAGTTTTAACGTTTGATTGGAGAAGAATCGGTATAATAATTAGACTTTTATTTTTTCATTGAGAAAAAAAATCGTTGTATCATGAACAGTTTGTTTTTTTTTTTCCTTGTTTTTATATATTCGTATTTTTTTTTTCTTTTTTTTCTTTTGGTTGCAAGAGAGAGAGAGAGAGAGAGAGAGACTTCCAACGTGTCTACTACCACCTCTCCGTTTTCGTACATTTTTATCTCGCTGATACGTATTGCATCGTGAATAAACTGAACTCTTCCTTCCTCTCTCTTTCTATCTATCATAAGGAGATTCTATTTTTATGCTTCACGTGGTATTACGAAATCTTCGAAAGAAACTCTCTCACAAAGAAGAAGAAGAGGAAGAAGTTGAAAAAAGAAAAAAAAAAATGACGAAAAAGTACGTTTGTTTATCGTATCATACTTACGTAATTTTTATAATTTCAATACTACGTTTTTGTGATAAAAGAAATAAAAGAAGAAAAAAGAAAGAAAAAAGAAAACATTGGAAAATATTTGGCAGAAGGAGGAGAGATGCTGTTTGCGTTTGCTGTTCCTGCTGCTGCTGCTGTTGTTGTTGTTGTTTCTGTTGCTTAATACTTTCCTACATTATGTGAATTACTTTGACGATGAACAGAGAATAATTTTATGGTTTCTCTTCATGAATTCGCAGAAATGAACGATTACTTGTGTTCATTCTTTCTTTTACTTTTCGGCTGTTTATAATAGACGTGACGTAACACGTGCGGTAGCCCATATCACACTTCCGTGCCGGAAGGTTCTCCGGGGTTTGAGACAACGAACCCAACAACCAGCCGAAGCCAAAGCCAAAGCCCGTTCCTAATTCTTTCTATATACACTTTCTATATAAGTATTGGTAGAGGGGATGGAATACACTTTGTTTTTCAATCTTTCAAAATAAAAAATGCATAATACATAATGTAACTTATATTATACTTACTTTATATACTCTTTTTAAAAACTTCTTCTTCTTTTTTTTTTTTCGTTTAAACGATGACGACAATTCTACTCCCATCTTTTTATTTTACGTAACGGTGTGTGACATCGCGTATGTTTTGGTTAAAATCATATTTGCGGTTACCTGTTTTCGAAAATGTCGATGTCTAATCTACGTCATCCGAAGCTTGGATAAATAGAGAATATGCGAGGGAGTATCACACAGAGAATATGAAACAAATTGTATATCGATAATTTGCGTATATTTCATCCAAAACACGCGTTAAATGAATTCATTTTTCTTTTTTACCTGATAAATAATAATAGTAGACTTGATGTATGTATTTAAATTAAACAACATCCAAACACGTTGGTATTTCTATTCATTCAATTGACGTTAAAATCGTTTCAAGGTATTCACGAATTGTGTCGAACTTTTAATGACGTAATTGACGTAAAACGTCTTACTAGGCTGAAATAAATGAAAAAGAGAGAGGTTTGATTGTTTAAAAAATATTAAAGTAAATAATATTTTAGAAGATAAAAAGAATGAAGAATAATTGAATTTTTTGAAGACACTTAAATAATACGTAAAAGAATAAGAAATGTGAAGGCACTGGCGCTAGAAATCCGCATCTCGTCCCTGGCACGTGTTAGAACGAAAAGTAGCAAATAGTGGTGGGGATTCAGCGATACCTTAGAAGTATTAGAGGGGGTATGATAGAGAAAAAGAGAGAGTTAGAGAGAGAGAGAGAGAGAGAGACACTACCAAAGCGTACCCAAAGTCATAGCCTTAAGCAGTCGCCCCACTGTCGCCCCCACCCTCTCTAAAAAAGTCGAATCGTGCGTTCCTCCTATCACCTCCCTCTTTTTCCTCCTCCTCCTCCTCCTCCTCCTCCTTCTTCTTCTTCATCTATCTATCTCTGTTTCTCCCTCCCCTCTCTCACGTCACTCTACCACCACCGAAAACCGCTGCCAACGCTGTGCCGAAAACCATCGAACTCATACTATTTCGTCCAACCGCATTTGCATCAGCACCGATGACCCATATTCACGTTCTTTTTCTTCGCGACGCGTCCTCCTACTCGTCGGATCCTTCTTCCTATATTTCCTTTACCAATAACTTTACCTAACCTTTTCCTTTTATTTTTTTTTTTCTTTCACCTTCTCACCTTTACTGTTTTATTTTTTATTTACACACTTTTTTTCCTTTATCACCTTATCTTATTATTGTTATTATTATTATTATTATTATTATCCTTTATTTTTTTCCTTATTTCCTGCCCCTAATCTCCACTTAACGCAATCGCGTAGCAAAAGTTTTGATTTGAAAGTCAATTTGTGCGGGAAAAAGCGCGGGAATTTTGAACAATTTTTACTTTTTTTTTTTGCTAACTCGTCTCTCGGTGATCTATCTTATATATATATATATATAATATAGATTTATATATATATCTTTCTCTGTTTTATTTTTTTTTATGTATATTTTTGTTATTACTTCATCGACGACGTGTGATCGTCGTCATCGTTGAGGGTGGGGTTGTTGTGTTGTCCATCTTCATCGTCATCGTAAATTGATTGTGTTAACTACCTCGACGTTTGTTTAAATCGATTTTTGTTATATGTGCGAGTGAAAGGAGTAATAGAAAGAGAAAGATAGATAGATAAAGAGAAAGAGAGAGAGAAAGAGAAAGTTTTTTTCTCGTAAGGTGGAGGAGAGGAACTCGTGTGGATATGTGCGCCAAGAGACACGTGTACGCAACATACTCTGTACATTGATCTGTTTTTTTTTCTGTTTTGTTTCGTTTCGTTTCGTTCACAGTGCYGATTACAAGGTGAATAATACGAGAAAGAGAAAGAAGAAAGATATACATATATATATGTATATATCACTTCTCGTTCAGTAAAACGTTGTTACATTTGAAATTGTGTGACAAGAAGAGGGAGAAACGGAAAGAAAGACAAAGTGTATGTATGTGTAAGAGAGAGAGAGAGTGAGAGAGAGAGAGGGGTGTTGTGTGTAAGACAGATAGAGATAGAGATAGCAGTAGTGCGTAAATTTCGTCGTTGAAAAAAAGAATCTCGGCAAGTTTCATGAATAGACTACGCTTATCGGATACATCTTTGTCTTTACGTTTGACAACCGGTTACGACGATCGGTAATTCCCAAGTAGTAATACTACTACTACTACCACCATCTTGGATCTATTTTGGTAGGTTGTTTCTATTTTTTTATTTTTTTTATTTTTTTTTATTTTTTTATCATATATATATATATATATATATATANATATATATATATATATATATATATATATATATATATATATATATATATATTTACCTTTTTTAATAATATATTTAATATATTAATAATATACATATATAATAAATAGGTATACGAATTATATATATAAAGGTAGATATTATAT
The DNA here is from genome assembly GCF_001465965.1 of Polistes dominula. The sequence continues at coordinate 433,620 of NW_015149082.1, forward strand.
ATATCTACCTTTTTTATTAAATTTTTTTTAACTTAATTTTTACTTTGGTTTATTCATTTTCCCAAATTTTTTATTTATTTATTTATTTTTTTTTTGTATAGTTGATCAGCAATAGGAAGAAGGGTTTATATTGCGTGGGGATTGGTCAAAACTAACTTGACATTATCGTCCCGCAGACGAATTTAATTTATTGATCTTTAATAGCTGCGTTTATTTATTAAATTCTCTCACTTGAGAGAGAAAGAGAGAGAGAGAGAGAGAGAGAGAGAGAGAGAGAGAGAAAGAGAATCAATAAAAACAAGTTTGATTTATGCGATTGATTATGTTTCTCTTTCTTTCTCTCTCTCTCTCTCTTATTCTTTCTTTCTCTCTCTATCTCTTTCTTTCTTTCTCTCTATCTCTATCTCTTTTTTTCGTCATCGTTCGATTTCTTTCGTATTTTTATAGCTTGTTGATAATATCTCGATGCATTATGTCACTGATAAACGACGTTACGATTCGTGTTAACGAAATTTCATCGAATATAACTGAACCGTGTATTTCTTGTGTGTGTGTGTGTTTTTTTTTGTATTTCTTTTAATTAGGTCAGTAGGGGAAATACAAAAAAAAAAACGTTGTATTTTCGATGTTTTATCTTCTTGTTATTATTATTATTATTATTATTTTTTTTTTTTTTTTGGTTAGGTGGTATATAGTAATCGTATAACTGGCGAAATATTTACTATTCCGCGTTTTTTAATTCGAATGGCCTTGCTTCGTATGGCACCATCGATATCAACCTAATTCATCAAGATCGCATCGAGATTATATATAGAAGTTAGCGATTGCAGTCATCCATTAATCGTGTATCCAATCAACAATAATTTTATGTTTAAGTGGTGCCTTTTTTTTATTTTTCTTACGTCGAACGTAAAATTAGAAATTGTTGTTTTTTTTTTTATTATTTATTTAATATTGAAAAATTCGAACGATGTATATTTTTCTATTTTATGTTTGTCGCATATTTTTTGTGATATATTAAAAAAAAAATAATAATAATATATTAAATATATTTTAATATATAAATATTAATATTAATAGTAATAAAAATAATATATAGGAATTTATTTTTAATGTAGTTTTGAAAAATTTGAACATTGTTTATTTTTTTAATTTTTGTTTTGTTTTATGTTTGTCGTATATTTATTATATATATTCTATTTTAATATTTATATATAAAATAGAATATTTATTTATTATATTTATTTTATTTTTAATTATATTTACTCTATTTTTTTTTTTATGTTTGTCGCATATTTTATAATATATTTAAAAAAAAAATTAATAATATATTAAATTTATTTTAATATATTACTTTAATTATTAATAAAAACAATGCTTAGGAACTTTTTTTTTTCATTATTTAGCTTTGAAACATTTAAACGATATATATTTTTCTATTTTTATTTTTATTTTTTTTTATTTTATGCTTGTTGCATATTGTAAAATATATATTAAAAAAATAATAATATATAAAATATATTTCATAAAATCTCGAACAAATCAATCCAATAAAATTATTTCTTATTAATTGTGATCAACCTTGAAAAAACACACACACGCACCCTAAATTCATATACTCGTATATTATTAAACGAAACTACAATTCACCTATTCATTCTTTCTCATAATCGATCAATAATATCAAATCGGTTTTCAAAGATATGTACTACGTATACTAATGAATAAATAATTTCTGTTTCAGTTGGAAGAACAGTTGGGCACGAGCGCAACAAAGAAGGGCGCAACCTGTTCGAAGGTGGCAGTGACAACAGAGGTAGCGAAGATTACGGGGTGGTTGGGTCTAAGGGTGGCATCATGGACTCTCATCAGCAACAATTTTGTCTTAAATGGAACAGTTTCGGCACCAATCTAGCAACGGCCTTCTCGAATTTATTCCAAAGCGACAGACTCGCTGATGTCACCCTTTTCTGCGAGGGTGAGTTAATTTTTATCTCTTTACATTTTTTCTTCTTAATAAACTGACCATTTTTTAAATTTTTATAATTCTCTGTATTCATCACTTGGTTGATTTATTTTTTTTTCTTTTTTTTTTTTATAAAACGCGATATCGTTTGACTTTTCCTTACCGTTTTTCCCGCGCATTGAAGTTTCCAAGCACTCGTAGTCTGACCATACCGTTGGTTCTTACTACTTGTGCAGAAACACGAGTCACAACCACCACCACTACTACCACTACCACTACTATTACCACCCCACCACCACCACCACCACCACCACCTGTGGATGGTCGCGTTGCACTCAGAGACTTTCTCCACTTCTCAAGGAGTTAAGGGTAGAGAAAGAGAGGGAAAGAGAGGTCGGTGCACCGGGAGAGTGCAATGAGAGATGATTGGCCGAACCCTACTTCTCTCTTTCGACTATCCAATCTGAAGAGCGAATTTCTGCGGTCAATGAGAAAAAGAGAGATAGAAAATTCTTCTTCTCTCTCTCTCTCTCTCTCTTTATTCTTTTTCCTCTTTTTTCTTTCATACACAAACACAAATCTTTCTCTCTCTCTCTCTCTCTCTCTCTCTCTTTCTCTTTCGTTCTATCTTCCTCTCTGTATCTTACTCTTTTTTTAACACGTTCTATACTCGTCCGATTGCATCGTACGTGCATATATGTTCTCTCAACCACACGTGTCAGTTCACATGTGTACCATTTGTATGTGTGTGTGTGTGTGTGTGTGTATATATATGCCTTCCCCCGAATGGATGCATCGGTCTCGCTTGCTGCAGCTGTCGTCTTTGCGAAACCGCAGTTTGCAACGAGCCGCGGTGCAATGCGCTCCGGGTTCCTGTTGCATTATGTAGCGCGAATTTAACATAAGTTCGATATATGCGTTCGCGTAAGTTTCAAAGTTCCTCTCTAGTGAGTTTTTATTATCATTTGTTGTTTGATGAATTATGTCAATTGATATTTCATTTTTTTTTTTTTAATTTATTTATTTATTTCGTGTGTTTGTTTGGGTTTTTTGTTGGTCATTTTTGCGTAAATTTTTATTTACACTTTTTTTTTACTGTCTCGTGTGATAATTTGTTGATTATTAATTGTAATAATTATTACGTTAACAAAGTGCACGTTTATATTTATCATATTTATCGTAATTATATTGCAAAAAAAGATAACAAAGTGATAAATTATTATATAAACTTTAAGGAAACGTAAATAATGGGATTATTTGAATCATCGTTAATGTCATCAACAACAATTTGTTTTCACAATGGTAATACAAATTATATTAAATATAATATAATATAATATAAAATATAATTTCGTTGACAATTATTATTATATTTTATTTATATTGAAAATATTATATTATTATTATTATTGCATTATTATTATATTATATTATTATATATTATATTATATTTGTGTTTGCAATGGTAATACAAATTATATTAAATATAATATAATATAATATGAAATATAATTTCGTTGACAATTATTATTATATTTTATTTATATTAAAAATATTATATTATTATTATTATTATTATTATTATTATTATTATTATTATTATTATTATTATTATTATTATTATATTATTATATATTATATTATATATTATTATTAGATTTGTGTTTGCAATGGTAATACAAATTATATTAAATATAATATAATATAATATAATATAAAATATAATTTCATTGAAAATTATTATCAGATAATATTATTATATTTATATTGAAAATACATTTTTTAAAAAAATGTATAATTAATTTATATAATAATTATTATAAAATATAATATATTACTATCAATACAAAATAATTGCAAAGATTTGAAATTTGTTAATAAACTTTGTTACACAAATGTTAGACAATAAAATTTATATAGAACTTTTCGTCATCGTTGTGTGTCGTCGTTAGCATTGGTGTTAAGTCGATGTATGTGTAACTCAATATGATTTATCAGTGGAAAAATGATAAGGATACTATTATACGCTGACATGTGCGACTAGATAGATATACTGTTTGAATTATCACTAGTACAGAATAAATATGAATTATTAGTTATTTTTCATATCACTTTAAACACGGATTCTGTTTCTCTATGTTTTTTTTTTCTTCTTCTTCTTTCTTTTTTCTTTGCAATTTTCATTAATCATCAATCACTACACGTGTTAATGCAATTTTTTTTTTTTTAATACGAGATAATAATGTAATACTATTTTCTTTTTTTTTTTTTGTAATTTTAATAATCATCAATCACTAAACGTTTTGATGCTTTCTTTTTAATACGAGGTACAATTTAACATTATTTTTATATTTTCTTTTTAACCCATTTTTGCATCATAAGCGCATATATGCGCCCACTTTGTTTGGCCACTGTGTAACCAATACTTTTAAAATATCGTATAAAAAAATATGTAAAAGATAAATCATTTCATTCATTTGCACCATAAGTGGCATATCTGCATACACATTTCACTGTTAAGTAAATCACCTAAGTTCATACAATCAACAAAAACAAAGTTGTTGATGATGAGAATGAATGTTTCAATTTTTTTCTATGCAATGGAAATGGGTTAATAAGAAACTATGACTTTTAAATTATACGAGACTCATGGGTTTTTTCAAAATGATTGATCGAATATCTCGCGAAGAAAATAAAAAAATTAAAAAAAACCTACGTAGAGTATAACTTAAGAACTAGTTTCATGCTTAACGCCGAAAAGACGGTCGATGCAAAACTACGAAAAAAGAGAAATAAAAGGAGAGAAAAAGAGAGAAAGAGTAAGAGAAATAG
>NW_015149082.1:459321-469321 GCF_001465965.1 Polistes dominula
TATATTTATTACTTTTTATTTAATATAATTTTATTTTTAATTAAATTTAAAATAACATTATAAACATTAATAAGATCAAAATTAATATTTCTTATTTAATATAATTTTTTAATTTAATATGTAATTATTATTATTATATATATTTATTAATTAATTGTACATATTAAATAAACAAAAAAAAATTTGTTTAATAAAAGAAAAGTTAAGGAAGGTATTAAAACATTTGATAAATCCGCATATACATATAAATGCATTCTTAATTCACTTCGATAGCTTTATGTTAATTGGACGCATATATGTGGCCCACCATAGCACTCAAAGAATTCAATAAAAAAAATTCACATCGAGTTTTTTGTTTCAATTGCAGGAGTAACGTTCAAAGCGCACAAATTGATCCTCGCAGCATGCAGCAAACATTTCCAGGAACTTTTCGAAGGGACTCCACCATTTCCCGCAGGACTGATCGTTATTCTAAACGGGACGAGCGCCGATAATATGAGATCACTTCTCGAATTTATGTACCGCGGTGAGGTACACGTGTCACAAGATTCTCTCAGTTCTTTTCTCAAGGCAGCGGAATGCCTTCAAGTACGTCAAATCGTCTCCACCATTTTTATTCATCCATTTTATTTTTTTTTTCTGATTTTCTTCATTTCTCATTTTTCTATATTTAATTCAATTCATTTTTTATTAGTAATTTTTGTACGTTTGTTCAACTCTAAGTTAATTCAAGTAGGATTAACTTAATTTAACTTAGTGTAACTTAACTTATACTCTAAGGTACTCCTTTCATATAAAAAAAAAAAACTCAAAAATATGAAAATTCTGTACAACAGGTGAAAGGTCTATCGATCGAGCACGAGAAACTAGCAGTGGCGCACAGACACGCGGCAGGGAGCAATAATTCGTCAACGGACACAGGTGGAGAGGGTGGTGGTGGTGGCGAGGGTGGAAGTGGCACCGAAGTCGGTGCAACAGGAAACGTCATCGCCGGTGGAAGTAGCGGTGGTGGAAGTGGAGGTGGAGGTGGAGGTAGTGTTGGTGTTGGTGGTAGTGGTGGTGGTGGTGGTGGTTGTGGTGGTAACAGCAACAACAACAACAACAACAACAATAACAACAGCAGTAACAACAACAACAACAACAACAATATTGGAATTAGTAGCAGCAGCAGCAGTGTTGGACCTGGTGGTAACCTCGATGACAATGCCACCACCAATGGGGGTAATGCAAGTGGTAGTATCGTTGCTGGCACCGGTGCCGTATCCAGTGCAAGTACCTCCTGTGAGGATGGAATTGATGACATTGTTGATCCCAATAATGAGGCCGGTGAAGTCCCAATGCTGAGGAATAGTATAAAAAGATGCAGAGATGCAACCCCTACGCCTGCACCTTCCCCAGCACCGGCATACCCCGTACCAAACATATTTCCCCAATTTTATGAAAGCCCTCCCAAGAAGGTAATGAGGTAAGGCCCCAACCCTTCTTTATCTCACTTCCTTTTTATATTCTTATTCTTCTTCTACTTCGTATTTTTATTAAAAAAAAAAAAAAAACTGCGATACTATTATTGACGACATGTTTTTTTCTGTTTTTTTTTTTTTTTTCCTTAAGTGTCTTTCAATGACCTTTCGCGAGACTAATAAATACAATATATCACGATTAAATACATTGACGCAATTGAGGGGGGTTGGAGGGAGCACGTTCGTTCGACCGTGTCACGAGATTAAGTTTCTTTCGAAATTATGCAAACTATGCGTGTTAAAATTACGCATGTACATATATCTCTCTCTCTCTATATATATATATGCGTTATGTACTATATACATATATATGGCGTGTTGTTAGTTGCACACGCACTACGTGTTTAGCTTATCTAACAAGTCAGAGACAGACAGAACCGAATTGATTCTTCGAGAACTTTCGCATTAAGTTTCGTAATCCGTTTGATAATCGATACGATTTCATCATTTTCCTTCTTTTTTTTATTTYGTTCGTTCGTTGTAACAAGTAGGTGTAGTGGGGAAGGGGGAGAGAACAGACGCGTGTGTTAGTTTCTTTTTTTTTTTTTTTCTTCTTCTTCTTCTTTTCTTTCTCTCTTTTTTATATGTTTCTTCTTAATTAGGAATATAACTCCGGTGCTTCTAATAAAACAATTGTAGTTGTTTGTTTGATCTTTCAGAAGTTCGAACGAGGTTGACGCGTTAGGTAGGGCGAGCGTTTTGCGCGACGGTGCAACGTTCCGGCCAGCATCTGCACCACAACCACATCTTTTGGAAAATCATTTTTATCAACCGTTTGCTCATCCATCTGATACACCTGCCCATTCGCATACTGCGCCCCATACACCAACGGAACTAGAACAGGAATTGGAACAAGCAAGATCGGAGGAACGTAATAACTGTGATCACAAGGAAAGCGTCGCGGAAGGTTAGTTTGATTTAAACAATTTGTATTTTTATTCTTTTCTGTACAAAATTTCAACCCTTATGGGTTGCATAGAAATAAAATTAAGACAAATATTTCATCGTTACGAGAAAACTTTCACTTACAGTAATTGATGAAGTTGTATTGGCATTTTGAATGTTTTCAATGCAAGAAGTGAAGGTTAGTTTAATTCAAAAAAAAAATATTCCTGTACAAAATCAGAAAAAATAGATCGTCGTTTATAAAACTTTCACTTGCAACACAATTGATGAAGTTGTATAATAATAAAAATAACCCCCCCCCTCATGGGTTGCATAGAAATAAAATCAGAACAAATATTTCATCGTCACGATAAATCTTCTATTTTTTTTTTTTTTTTTTGATAGATTTACGAATAAAACAAGAACCAATGGCATTGACGGATCGAGAACAAGCTGAAACATTGGCAGAAAGATTGTCGAGCGAGGTGTATTCCGGTGATAGGGGGTTCGAGGGTTATTGCACTAATTCGAAACTTTTTTCACGTGGTGCACAAATGGGATCCGCGATGTTATCGATACCACCGGCACATCCACCGACTACAGATATAAAACCAGCTTTAAGTAGCCCTGCCATGTGGAATACGAAGATAAACAAGGCTGGAACCGTATCGACACCCGAGGGTGAGTACCAATCATTTTTTATTTCCTTAACCCTTCGTCACTATAAGGGTATTTTTATTCTTTTTTGGTAACTTTCAGCATACGTGGGTTTTTCATTTCCGGCCCTTTTTTCTTGTTCTTTTAAATTACTTAGAAAAATTCTTGTTTTTTTTTTTTTTTTTTAAATTTCATGCAAATTTTCGAAAAAAAAAAACTTTCAATTTGATATTATCAATTAATCATTTATTATCATAATTTATTAATCATTTAAATAATTAATTATAATATCATTTAATAATAGAAAAATGTATTTTATTTATTTATTTTTTAGTTTTTTTTTAAACAAATGAATATGAAATATGTAAATGTAAATCGAAGGAAAGGGGTTAGTAATATTTTTTCCTTTATGATAATTTGCTGATACTTGCACAATACAAATAAAAGAAAAACAAACGTCATGAATAATTATTTAAATAAAAACATTTACATTTAGGTCGATTAGTTCTATTATTAAAGTAGCAGGTTGCACAATATGAGTGCATAGTCTACTCGTACACGTGGAATTAATTCAATCGATGTTGCAATTGAAACTTTCCCATACCCTTTTGTAATAATTTTCGCCTACTCAAACGAAAAGTTAGTCCTTTTTTAGTCCTTTCTCATTCACTTGCAAGGTATTTCCTTACTCAATTAATTTTACCAATTGTAAAAAGGAAGCAAAACTTAGCTGTCGTGACTTTTCTTTCGAAATGTTTTCAGAACTTCGTTAATCGAATATAAAACACACACACCTACATTATGTGATGGTGGTGGTGATGATGATGGGAAGAAAAGAGGGGTGGGAGGGGAGGGGGCGAGGAGGGGGGAGGTATCACAACATTATAAAAAAAGACGAACAGTCTTCTTGAGTGAACCTTTCGAAACTTCCGCATTACAAGGTTCGACGATTTTCAAAGTCGTCATTCGTGTTAACCTGCTATAAAACGAGGTGGAGAATAGGCGCATAGGTAAAACCTAGAGAAGGTGTAACGAAGGTTGGTTGGGTAGTCGCATTAAGTTGCTGCTCGAGGTGTCACAAAGAAACTATGAGAAAAAGAGAAAGAGAGAAGTGTGGGGGGGGGGAGGGAGGAGGAGGTGGGAGGTGGAAGGGAGTAGTAAAAAAAGAACACAAGGAGTTAGAAAGAGAAAGGTGCCGACGAATTTCGAAGTAGCCAGCCGTCGTGTGCATCACTGTGATAATATATATATATATATATATATATATATATATTTTCGTGGCAAGGTAGTCCTTTTGTTTTTTTTCTCCTGCCACGTGTCTACGTCACAGTCTCCGCTTCGGCGACCCTCTAACGTGCAGAAAGAGAACACCAAGTGGGGGGAAGGGGGCGGGTTGGGTTGGGTGAGTTAGATAGGAACCTTTTTACGTGAACGTTATTTCTGTGTGCGTAAAATCCCTGTCTTCTTTTTCTTCTTCGTCATATCATCAGCATCATCGTCGTACGTGTATATATATGTGTATATGTGTGTATGTGTGCATGTGTGTTTTTCTAACGCCCATCTGGAACGGTTTTGCCTTAGAGTACTCTAGGATTCATCGTTGTTCGTTGGTGTATCTTTCTCACACACACACACACATATATATATATGTGTACTTTCTCTCTCTTTCTCTCTCTCTCTTTCTCTCTCTCTTTCTGTTTCCTCGCCTTGACGGCTTAAACAAAGTCTACAAAGAGGTTGGATGCAGGCGACGTGACCACGCGGTGCAACCACTGGGAGGAACATCTTTTGCTTCGACGAGCAGATCACCGGGCGTGACGTTTACGACGGTTCCCTTGATAAAACCTAAAGCCATGAAGTTCGCCATTATTTTTTTTCTTTTTTTTTTTTTCTTTTTTTTCGCGGGTTTCGTTTTGAAATAAAGAAAGAACTAACTAACGATACGAGTACTATGTGATAATAATGATTGATTATCGGAATAAGAAGAAAATAAAATATATATGTCTTAACATGAGAAAATATAAGATTAAATTTATTAATTTATCTTTTTAGGGTTTTTAAAATGATCTATCTGTCTATCTTTCTCTCTCTCTCTCTCTCTCTCTCTCTCTCTCTATCTCTCTGTCTCGTAATATCAGTACGTTTGTAAAGATGATAAATGAGAAATTTATAAATAGAGAATAAATCATTGATCATTCGATTGAAGATTTTGATGAATGATACACGCATGTATTCAACGATTTGACTTTTATTAATATTTTTTTTTGATTTTAATGCACACGTCATATAGAAATTAACACATTGACTGTTAACTATGAGATATCTTGTAACGTGTGCTGCAACTTTAGATTTATTATTAAATGAGTATTTAAATATTAAGAATTATTTAAAAAGATTGAATATAATATATTTTGTATGGTCTAATAAATATTAATTATATGTAGATTCTATAATAATTAAAAACCAATAAATATTAATATATAAATAATATTAATTATCAATTATTGTTAATGTCATTAAAATATTATAGTAATGTATAATATATTATATATATATATATATATAATATAATATATATAATATATTAACATAATACTATAATATTTTATACTAATATTAATTTTATTAAATTATACTATAAAATTAATTTATATTATTATTACTATAATTACATAATATTATACAGTAACTTAATAATATTATATTTTCTATAATTTCATATATTTTTTTTGAAAATACACAACATATTATAGTTTTTTCTTTTTCTATTTTCTTTTCGATTTAAAAAGTTTAGAACAAATGTCAGATGAATTATTTTATTTCTACATTGACACATTGTATCACATGATCATTATCTTGTCATGACAGTTAATTAAAATATTCGGAATTTTTCAAAATTTTGTCAAATCTTTCGTATTAGTTAAAAAAAAAAAAAAAAAGAAAAATTTAAGAAAGAAATAGAAAAAATTCATATTTATTTTGTAAAATCTATGCATGTATACATAACTGTAATAATCGTATGAGAGATAAGAAAAGTATTTTCAAAGAAGTAAAAAAAAAAAAAAAACACGTTATTTAACGTGGCAAAATTTTTACACTTGAAACGTTTAAGAAAAATCTTGGAATAAATTTTTTCTTTTTTTTTTTCATAACAGTTCTTTATGACGAGGATGATACTGATTACAGTTATTATACTACGTGTTAAAATCTCACGTTTGTGCGATCTTCTTCTTCTTCTTCTTCTTCTTCTTCTTCTTTCCTTTCTTTCGATCGTTAGACGAAAAAATAGTAAAAGTTATATCCTTTAATCATTTTTTTATCTTACGTTGCCATAGAAAAGGTGAACGTTCTAACTAAAATCTTTAAGAAATTACGTAAGAATTTCCTAGAAAGTCGTTTTTTGGTTAGCCTCTTACTCAATTGAATAGAACTAAATTCTTTTTTAAATAATTTTTTAGATCATTTTTATTTAATATTTTATATAATTTGTATCTTTGTCTTGAAATAATAGTAAAAAAAAAAAAGAAAAAAAAAAAATAAAGAAAAAAAATTAGAAACACAAAATATATTTTAAGATTTTAATATTTATATAAATATATTACACTAATATAAATATATTAGATTAATATATTAATTTTATTTTATAATTTTTTTATTATAAATAAAATTATTATAAATTATTATTATAATATAAATAATTTATAATAATTTTATTATTAATTATATTAATATATTTTTTAATTAATTTAATTACCAATTATAATAATTTTATTTATAATATAAAATTTTTATATAATATAATTTTTTATTATAAATAAAATTATTATAAATTATTATTATAATATAAATAATTTATAATAATTTAATTATTAATTATATTAATATATTTATTTATTAATTTAATTATTACTTATAATAATATATTTATTTATTCATTTAATTACTAATTATAATAATATAAATAATTTATAATAATATAATTATTAATTAAATTAATATATTTATTTATTAATTTAATTACTAATTATAATAATTTTATTTATAATATAAAATTTTTATATAATATAATTTTTTATTATAAATAAAATTATTATAAATTATTTTATAATGTTTTAATATTATTTTAATAATATTTAATATAATATATTTATTATATATAAAAATTTACATTTATTTTAATTTACAATTACTTTACAATTAATTTACAATTATTTTATTATATAATATATATATGTATATATATATATATATATTTATATTAAATATTATAATATAAATATAATATATATAAATATATTATAATATATTATAAGATATTATATATTATCTTTAAAAGAAAAGATTATAATCAAAAGTTTTCTATGGTGGGATGGGGGGGAGGGTATGTGGGGAAAGGGACGTGTTATCAATTTTAAATTCTAATTATCGTTTCGTCAGACCTATCTTCGTGAGATAACTTTCATTTTTGCGGACTGGCTTTTGCTTAACTTTGATTTGCTTAATTCAACATGAAGATCTTCCCACCATCGTGAAATAAATTTATAGTGCGACAAAGATTATGAAAGTTACTTTTAGTGTTTCTAACGGTGGCTCGTAACTCATTAAAAAAAAAAAAAAAAAAAAAATAAAAAATAAAAAACGATTTAATGGTAAAAAATCACATAAGAAATAAACTCGAAAGTTAATCGTAAGTTTTTTTTTGGGGAGGGGGGGGTTCGGACCATTTCATTCGTTCTCACTCTTACCAGTTTTCTTCTTCCTTGTCTCTGCTAACGACTAACTATATTTCTGTCTGCCTTACTAACTTTCTCTCCAATGGTATTTTTTTTCTAAATGTATCTAAGAAAGGTACATTCAGGTCTTAACGATGTTGGAAGATTCTCATTAATCATATAATTCTATTTTTATGAATTTAGAAGACGGACGTTTTACTTGTCTCTGCAATAAGTGACACTTTGTATTAGGGTGAAGCAAAATTTGGTTGCTTTGATAATTTTACTTTTGAAATTGCATAATGAAAGATTGTTTTTGTTTTTGTTTTTTTTTTTATGGTAAATTTGTTTTGGAAATGTTTATTTAAAAAATGTACGAATTGTTGGTTCAAACTCTGATGCAACCCTGATGCAACTTATAATTAGGATATAAACCAAAATTTCGTGGCTTTCATTATTTGACTTTAAAATTGCATAAAGAACACTAAACGATTTTTGGTTCTCATTTTTTATTTTTTTAGTTTTTTTTTTTTTTTTTTTTGTTAAATTTATTTTAGAAATATTCATTTAAAATATGTATGAAATTTTGATTCAAACTCTGATGCAACCCTGATGCAAAATTATATTAGGGTGAACCAAAAATGTTCCTTGCTTTTATTTCATTGATAATTTTTCTTTAAAATTGCATAATGAAAGATTGTTGTTTTGATTTTTATTGAATTTATTTTGAAAATATTCATTTAAAAATCATCAAAATAATTACAATTCATCAAAAATATTACAAATTTGTTGGTTCATTCTAATATTTCATTTCATATCGATAGAATGAGAAAATATAAACACGAAACAATAGTTTTGTAAATTGAAAAAAGAAAATAAAAACTAATCGATTCTTGATAGAAAAACAGGAAGCAACGAAAGTTTATTCCATTGAATATTTGTTTGGAACGTTAAGTGTGCAATGAAAAAAAAAAAAAAAGAAAAWAAAAAAGGGGGATGAATGGGGATTCCCCTTTCCGAAAGGCACGCACGCATCCACGTACCGTAGCGAGTTTGAATTATTGAAGAAATGCGAGAGAAAAAAAGTGCAGTTGCACTAAGCAGCACGTGCAAGCAGGTGCACCGAGGGTTCGAACGACCTTTCATTCCTTTTTTATTTTCTTTTTTTTTTTTTTTTTCTTTTATATTTTCCCTACGTTTAATACTTTCTCAGACAATGTTCCTTGTTCCTCTTTTTCTTCTTCTTCTTCTTCTTCTTCTTCTTCTTATGTGTGTGATAGTCAACCCTTGCTTCTATCTCGCGAGCACGTGCCTCGTAAAAGTTTCAATGTGAAGCATGGTGCAATTACTATGCGATTACTATACTTAAATACATTTGAAAACTTGTCGAGTTTGACAAATAATAATACGTGTGTTTTGCATAAACACGTTTTTACACGATTCAAAATTAATTATTAATTTATTCTCGACTAATAATTTACTATTTTATTTTTATTTTTTTATTTTCTTTCTTTTTCTTCCTGAATTTGCATGGATCAGACTGAGAAAAAAAATTAATCACGTTTATCGATATTTTTCTTAAACATAATTATTAGTAGATTATTATATTAATATAACACACATAAATATTTATAATTAATATAAACATTTTTTTGTTTTGTTTTTTTTTTTTTTCATTTTTATATTTCTTTCTATTTTGACAATTTTTTTGTTTTTTTTTTTTTTTTTTTTTTTTTGTAATTAGATGGTTGCAAAATTCTGCACCATTGTAAGATTATATTTTATTTTTATTTATAATATTATTATTATTTTATTTATTATTTATTAATTGTATTTATTATATATAGACTATTTATTTATTATATTCTATTGTTTATATTGTATTTCTCATTTTTACAACCTTGTTGCAATTGCAAAAGAATGATTATCGATATTTTTACATAAACCATCGAACTATCAAAATTCTTCTCTTCTCTAATTTTTTTTTTTTTTTTACTATTTTTTACTTAAAAAAAAAGAAATTAAATATGTATTTCGTCGTCCACGAATAGGATCTTACATTTTTGTTTTTTTTTTTTTCTTTTTCTTTCGCATTTCTACCCGCACGAATTATCTTATTAGGAATCATTTAAGCGGTACACACACACACACACACAAACACATACACAGAGTGCGTGTTTCTTGATGCCGATCGAGAGTACGTTCATGGTTTTATTTTTTTTTTTT
>NW_015149082.1:478494-493494 GCF_001465965.1 Polistes dominula
CCCTCTTTCATAACTACGCAGTTTTCCCATGTACCTGACGATGAAAATATTCCGTGAATTTTAATTAACGTTGTGTTTTTCAACCATATGGGTAGTTTTAGGTTGTACAAAAGAATTAGTGGAACTTTAAGTATTACTAACTAAATAATTTAGGTATTATCAACAACATAAGCTTTGTTAAAATGAACGGAATTATTTTTTTTTTTTTTTTTAGAAAATCTTTAGAAATACTCCCACCACACCCCACACACCCCTAAAAATAACGTGCAAAACAACAACGTAGGTAGAATTATTTTAGTAAGTAGGTGATATTTAAAAGAACACATATGATACTAATGATTGTTTTTAAAATTTAAATTTGTTATTTAACAATCATGGTTACCATGTACCTGACGATGAAAATATTCCGTGAATTTTAATTTAACGTCGTGCTTATGATCCATACAGTTTTGAAGTAGTTGTGTAGTTGATTGTTCAAAAGACTTAGTAGAACTTTAAGTATAACTAACTAAATAATAAAGGTATTATCAACAATCTAAACTTTGTTAAAATGAACGGAATTATTTTTGGAAAAATTTTATTACAACTTCTTTCACTATACATCCCCCCACAACCCACCCCTAAAAATAACGTGCAAAACAACAACGTGGGGTAGAATTATTTGAAACATAGTTGATATTTTTTAAAAGAACACATATGATATTTATGATTGTTTTTTTTTTCTTTTTAAATTAAAATTTGTTATTTAGTTATTATATAGGTTATTATCTATAGTGTGACGCACAGTTCAATTTTTTTTAGGGAAACTACTACTACTACTACTACTACTACTACTGCTACAACTATATCTCTTCCCTTTAGATTCTTTCTTATATTTCTTATGATAGGCCGGTCTGCTCGACGACCAATTTGGCGCCACTGAACAAAATGTGTCAAGGTCTTCTTTCCTCCGATCCACGATCTGCCACTCGCGACTCCCTCCCCTTCCCACCCCTACCCTTCCCTATTTCTCTTCCCTCTTTTTCGTCTTTATCTTCTTCTTCTTCTTCTTCTTCAGTTACTTCTACTACTTTTTCTAACGAATGAAAAAGAACAAACATTGTCTCGTTGAGGTTTGATTTAAGGACACTAAACTTATTTAGTATCCACAATTATTATTATTATTATTAATAATTGCCATTAGGAACTCGAAATTGCAGCAAATACCAAATCCCACCAGTGGTTCTTTAACCTTTTAACCGGGGAATCCCCTTTTTTAGTTACGTACCTTTTTTATTATTTATTTATTTAATTATTTATTTATTATTTATTATTATTTATGCTGAAAATAAAAGAACGGGCTATAAAATATATATATTTTTTTTTTCGTTTATTTATATATAAAATATGTAAAATACTTTTGACGTATTTATACGTCCCACCCGGTTAACAGTTTAATATTATTTATATATTTATTTCATATTTATCATATATATTTATTACATATTTATTTATATATTATAATAATATTATCTATTTTTTCGTTTATTTATATATATAAAATACGTTAAATACGTTTGACGTATTTATACGTCTTTCCCAATTAACAGATTAATATCACGAATTGTTTAGTAACATTTTGTAATTACAATAGATCCCAAAATTTATTTGTCCATTTTTAGGATTATTAGTTTAGATTGATTGGCTTAACAATAAAATCCAAATTGTCTTGTTAATAATATAGTTGCTCAATTATTATTCCTATTACTAAGAAGATTCAATTCCAATATTGGAATAATATTAATTGAATAGCAGTTTCAAAACCATAATATCTATTGTAGGAAATATTAATACAAAATCTATTATGTTTCTAAGATAATTGTGGAAATGAATCAAATCCCCCTTCCCTTCCCCCCCCCTAAATCCCGCCCGCCCCCTTGTATGTTTCTATACTGTTTCTATATAACAACAACAAAATATAACAATAATAATAATAATAATAATAATAATAATGTGGTTGAACATCTCATTTATATTATAGATACACGAGTTGTGCGTTTAGTATCTTTTACGTTATTCTATCTCTATTCAGTTTGAAAAGGGAAAAGGGTCAGATCGTCGTCATAGTTATAATCCAAGTATAGTGAATTGGTGGGAGAAGAGACCTTGGAAGTTGCTGCGTTTCGTAACTTAACCTTTCCATTTTCTCCCCTCTCCCTCCCTCACTCTTTCTCTCTCTCTCTCTCTCTCTCTCTCTTTATTACTACACACTACTACTACTTCATCGTAGTTGCTCAGGTTCTACTAAAGGCTTTTTCCTTTGAGAAATCCCTTCGGTCAAACACGCAACCGATTCCGCAATGAGAAGAATCAAAAAACAAAAATGGCGAATATATTACGTCCAATAATTCTTTTTCAATTTATCAATCATTTGTTCATCATGTATGTGTCTGTGCGTGTATGATTACTACCAGCATAATAAAATTCAAATGATTTATCATTGTTAACATAATCTATATATATATATATATATATAAATGTAGATTTTGTTTGTTCCTAACCTCTAAAATTCCTAATTTTTAAAAATACTTGACCGATTATTTTGAAATTTGAATACAACGTTGCATTCGAGTACAACTAGGGGTTTTTACATTATTACATTAATTTATTTATAAAATTATTAGACGTATATAAAATATATTTAATATATTAGAGGGAGACCAAAAAGTAATGTCGTTACTACGCAAATCAAATTTTTATATTAATACTTTAATCAAAAAAAAAAAAAATGATTGATGATTTTTATCGTTACGATATTAAAAATGTTGCATAACAGATAGAAAAGGGTTGTTAATTAATTTAATTAATTAATTTAATTATTGATTAATAATAAAACTTGTGTGTTTGAAAACTGTATATTCGTTTGAATTTTGTGGTTAAAAAGCAACATTACTTTCCAGTCTACCTAAAATATAAATTTTATACTATAAATATAATGATTATGATTTAAATGTTAAATATATTTTATATAATTTTAAAGTGCGCGAAACATTTGAAACATAACCTAACATTTATCTATACAAAACGTCATATTTTGATTCACATGAGCTACAGTAACGTGTGAGGGTGCTTCAGCTAGTTTCAATTATATATTTTCCAATAATTTAAATACATATATATGTGTATGTATGTGTAATTACTACCAATATAATCAAATTCAAATAAAATCAAACCAATCTCACATCCATAATTAATTAATTAATTAATTATTCTATTATTATTAGATTGAAATAATTTTTGCTAGTATATCCAATAAAATTGACTTGAAAATTGAACCCTACAAATAAAATGATAATACGATAATGATCGATATATATATAAATATATATCTAAGCAAAAATGGTCTCGAAATCAAGCGATTTCTAAGCAAAGCAGATGGCGGCGTCAGTGGCGGTGGGTTCCTTTTCTCGGAAGCGATCATTTTCGCTTCCTGAGCCTTTCGGCATCGTTTTGCGTTTCTGCATGTCTCTCAGGGGCGTATCTAACCCCGCGGCCCTATATCTGTCTCTCTCTCTCTCTCTCTCTTTTTCTCTTTTTCTCATCCCGTGGAAACATACACACACACATGTACACACATATACCACAAACGCACACTTTCTATCTTTTTCTTTCTTGTGCCTTTGTCTCAGGCTCATTCTCTTTCTCTCTTGTTTTTTTTTTTATTTTCTTTCTTTCTCTTTTCTCTTTTCTCTTCTCTGTTTCACGCGCGTTCGTCTTCTTCACGGATCCCGCTCTTTGTTTCCCCCTGCCCCCTGCCCCCTTTCTCCCCCTCTCCTCAACCCTCCCCCTCCTCCTCCTCGTCTTCCTCCTTCTTCTTCTAGCCGCCGATTGAGGATCCTTTGTGAATTTCATAGTCAGCTGCACGAATACACGGAGGCCCGCAACCGTCACCGCCGCGGCCCCGTTTACTTTTTCTAGGATGCCCGGCTTCTATTTTTAGGTGCTATCCGCCGAAAAGCCAAGAGAATAACGCCGCCCCGCGGTTCCGCGTGTTTTTTAAAGGTACCACATACGACGCATTATATATTAGTATTATTATTATTATTATTATTATTATTATTATAATTATTATTTGTTTTTTTTTCTTACGTTGAATAATCTCGTGTTGAAAAGAAAAAAAAATATGATACCGTTAGCAAACATTAATATTCTATAATGAAATTGATGAACAAATGTTTAATCTTTCGTATTTTTTTTTTGTTGTTGTTGTAAATAAAATATTTGTTTTTTCAAATTTTTATTATATATATATATATTAAATTTATAAGTAACTGGCGCGTGAATTTATTTTTTTCTTATATCAAGTAATGTCGTATTAAAAATAAACAAATAAAATATACAACGATACCGTTAGCAAATATTAATATTCTATATATATTCTATATTCTATATATATATAGAATGAAATTAATAAAAAAAACATCTAATCTTTCATATATGTTTTTTTCTTGTAAATAATATTTATAATATCAGATTTTTATTATTATATTAAATTTATACGTAACCGTGCGCGAATTTTGCTTTTTTTTTTTTTTACATGGAGTAATGTATTAAAAAAAAAAAAAAAATACCAAGGTTCCATTAGAAAACATTTATATTTTACAATAAAATCAGTAAAAAATTCTAATATTTCATATTTTTCTTTGTAAATAAAATATTTATAATATAAGATTTTTATTATATATTAAATTTATATATATATATATATATTTAATTGGTGCGCAAATTTTGCTTTTTTTTTCATACATGAAGTAGTTTAATTAAAAAAAAAAAAAAAAAATATTAAGATTCTATTAGCAAAAATTTGTATTTTATATTAAAATTAATAAAAAAAAATTCTAATATTTTATATATTTTTTTTTTTGTAAATAAAATATTTATAATATCAAATTTCTATTATTATACCAAATTTCTACGTAACCGGTGCTAGAATTTTATTTCTTTTATTTTACATTCAGTAATGTCGTATTAAAAATAAAAAAATTAAAAATACAACAGTCCCATTAACCAACATTTGTATTCTATAATGAAATTAATAAAATTAAAATTAATAAAAATAATAAAAAACTGAAATGAATAAATTAATAAAATATTTTTTATATTTTTTGTTTTTTAAATAATATTTATAATATCAGATTCTAATTATATACCAAATTTATACGTAACTATGCAGGAATTATTTTTTTTTTTTTTATATCCAGTAATATCATAATAAAAAAAAAAATAAAATACACTAATCCATTAACAAACATTTATATTCTATAAGAAAATTAATTAATTTTTATTTTTTCTTTATAAATAAATTATTCATAATATCAGATTCCATTGAATTGATTAAAAAATATCAATCTCAATCATTTGTATAATTCACATCTCAATTTCAATCTCAATTATTTTATATAACATTCGAATACAACGTTATATATATATATATATATATATATTTTTTTTTTGTAGTAACGCCTACGATTTTCTACTCGCGTTCTTAACTATTTTTGGCTTTACCATTCTCCTATTTTCTTTGCATTACGTGTTTGTTTGATAGTATTCGAAAGATATACGAGATCGAATCGAAATTTCCAACTTGAATATATATCGTGCTATTTCCCCTTTCCTCCCTTTCCCTCTCTCACCCTTTTCTTTTTCTTTTTTTTTTTTTGCTTTGAACGAGAAAGAGAAAACTAGAAAGAGAGGGTACCTTATTTCTTATCGGCGACCTACTATAATAGTCTTGAGCGCAACCTGCCGTGTTCGCACGACGTATAATAAACGCGTACACGCACGCGCCTTTCACGCCCACGATTATTTATGCGTTGCATGTGAGAGATGGGTAATAGTGGTTGTGATGGTTATGGTGGAAGTGATGGTAAAGAGGTGGTGGGGTTGGGGAATGATACTCGTAACGACTTTCGAAAGCCCCCACGTTTTACAACATTTTAGCGTGCTAGTCAACCCTATACTTTTTCCTTTTCTACGTTTCAGTTATTTCTTATTGCGATGATATAACATCGTGTTACTATTTTCAAATGTAATCGATGATACCTCTATCGATCTTCTATTTTCTTTTTCTCGTTTGTTTGTTTGTTTGTTTGTTTACTCTTTCCTCAAATGACAATTCTGTCGGGATCATCATTTAAAAATAATTACAATTTTTGCAATGTTTCAATCTTTTATTGAATATCTTTAAATCATTTCATACGAATTTCTGTGTTGAGTATTTTAAAAAATTATTACACGATTATTCGATTGGTGTGTCCAATAATTAAATAGTTTAAAAAATACAAAAATTATTAATTAAAAATTATAATTGAATGATAATTGTCAAATTATTAACTTCAATTACTTATTTCATACGAATTTCTATTGTGTCGTGGAAAAAGTTATAAGATAATAATTCTATCGTTGTGTTTAATATAATGAAATTTAATATGTTTATTAATAAATAATATAAATTATAATATAATTTAATTTATAATAATTAAATATATAATAATTGTTAAAAAAAATAAAAAAAATTATTCTTTAAAAATTACAATTACCCAATCATCAAATTATTAACTCAAATCATCTGACATAAATTTCTATCAAAATATTGGAATACCAAATTGTTTCGCGAATGAACTTTTAAATAAACCTTTTAACCTTTAGTTTCTATACTTGACTTTAATTATTTTTTTAATTTTTTTTTTTTTTTTTTTTTAATAATTCGCGTATTTAAAAGAATGTTGAAAGAAACAGGAAGGGTGTTGGAAACAGTAACGGTCAGTAGTTTTCAGGAACGTTAGTTTCTAACGATAGGTTTCTCATGGCAAAAAAATAAAGGGAACAGAAAAGAAAGAAAAGGAGGATGAGGAGGAGGAGGAGGAGGATGCTGATGATGATGATCAGAGTTTTGGGATCCTCTTCCTCGTGAATGGTGAAGTTCGAAAAGAATGCGAGTTAATCGTCCTCTCGATATGGGGAAGCTTGTTGTTCATTGGATGGCCTTGCACGCGCCGACGATCTCCAGAAGGCATTGGCCTGATGTTTTACCATGAACCTTTCCTTTTTTTTTTTTCGTCGTAGTATAGTTGACTTTGTTTTCTTCTTCTACTTCTACTTCTACTTCTTCTTCTTCTTGAATTGAAGGGACTAATGGCGAAGCGTGCGCGCGCTACCATCAGTCTAAAAAAAAATATAATCGGCGAAGTTTGTAAAAGAGGAAGAGAGAAAGAAAGAGAGAGAGAGAGAGAGAGAGATAGAGAAGAGTGTTACGTAACTTCATGCATTTTCAATACGCCATAAGATTTATTTTTATTTTAAGATAACACGGTTTAACAAATATAATTTATGATTATTTTTTTTTAAATTTAATTGCAATAATCTATGAAATAAATTTTTGATTAAAAATATATATATAATAGTATAAAATCATAGTAATTACGATGACGATGAAATATATATCAAAAGCATTTTCAATAGGCCATGAGATTTATTTTTATTTTAAAATAACACAGTTTGAAAAATATAATTTATGATTATTTCTTTTTTTTTCAATTTAATTGCAGTATTCTATGAAATAATTGTTTTATAAAAAAATATATCTAATAATATAAAATCATTGTAATTACGATGACGATGAAATATATATCAAAAGCATTTTCATATATCAAAACTTATATTTAAAATTAAAATATTATTCTTTCTATAAACATTATAAAGCATTATTGTTTCATTTTCTAAAAAATTTACGATTTAAATTGCAAATAGTTTTACGCATGACGAGTATACTAGTCATGACACAAAATCCTGCCACTTCTTCATGATGAGTATACTGGTCATGACTCAAAATCACATCACTTTTCTTCATGACGAATATACCAATTACGATACAAAATCACACCACTTCTTTATGACGTGTATACTCGTCAAACTCAATTTCAAATGATTAATAATTTCCTCGTTTTTCTTTTTTTTTTTCAATTGTGATCAAAATAATTCGATATTATATTATATATTCGATTTCATATTTTTGTTCGCAGGTAAAAAATTGAAGTGTCCATATTGCGAGAAATTGTACGGTTACGAGACGAATTTGCGTGCCCATATACGTCAACGTCATCAAGGAATTAGGGTACATTGTCCATATTGTACGAGAACATTTACAAGAAACAACACTGTTAGACGGCATATTGCACGTGAACACAAAGCTGAGGTGAATCTAAAAGTTTTCCAACAAACGAATCATTCGGTATCCGATTCCGTGCAACAGTAACAACATAATCCTTGACGTTTTTATCATCATTGCCGTCATCATCATCATCATCATCATCATCAACAACAACAACATCATCGTCATCATTGTCGTCGTCGTCGTCGTCGTCGTCGTTGTAATCGTCGTCATTATGGTTGTTAACAACCCTAATCTTCGTCCTTATTTTATTTTCTTCGTGATTCCGTGACTCAACCAACATCAAAGGAAATATTTGAAGAAAAAAGGGCAAAGGGAATATGAAAGGAATGAAATATTTATCAATACCACCGAAACGCAACATGAATTTTTTTGTTTTGCTATCGGATTTATGCTACACGAAGAAACGAAGAGGAAGAGAAGGATGAGGAGGTGGGGAAGGGGAACTTTTTAATAGTTCGCTCTCACCCCCCATCGCAACAACCCTTCGACGTTCGACTCGAATACCGTCCCTTATCACTTGATCGGTAAAAAAAAAAAAAACAAAGTAAGACGATGTTCCAACACTGTTTATTCAAAACAAAAAACAAAACAAAACAAAATCAGCTAGTAGTAATAGTAGAAGATGAAGATGAAGGTGATGAAGATGAAGAAGAACAAGAACAAATCATTCGCAGATTTGATCAATTAATTTCACAATTGGAGATGTACATTTTATTTTTTTTGTTTTTTTGTTTTTGTTTAATTCAACCACCTTCGTGTTTTGGCAATTCAAAAATATTGCCAATCTTTTTTTTGTTCGAGGATTACAATCGTTTACGATATTTTTCAGTTTATTTTTCTTTCTTGTATGTGGGTTCACTTCTTCCCCCCCCCGCCCCCTTTCTCTCTGTAATAGAGAGAGGGAGGTTATTTGTTTGGTGATTTAAGCAACAAGAAGGTTGCTGTTTTACTTTGAATCAAAGAACACGTTCGAAAACAGTTACGTCATCACGTTGCCCATCATCGTCATTGTTATCTACCTGGGATCATCGTTCTACTACTACTACTACTATTACTACTACTACTACTACTACTACTACTATTACTACTACTAATACTACTACTACTACTATTACTACTACTACTACTACTACTACTACTATTACTATCATCGTAGACCGAATCTAAAGGAGTTTTAAGGTCAGGTTAAGGACTCGCAATTTTCTGAAAGATTCGTAAGACGCACTGTGCTGTGCTTAAAATATTATTACAATTATTATTACTTCCTAAATTTGTTTAGGAAGACATTATTTCTTTTGTTTGTTTTTTTCTTTTTTTTATATATAAATATATATATATATGATTTTTATTATATTTTATTTTCAAAGTAAACAAGAATGAGATACTTTATACATATATATTATTTTTTTTTTCTTGTTATTTTTGTTTTTGTTATTTTTATTTTTGTTTCTCCAATTTGAATTCGATTATGTTTCAATTATACAAAATGAAAATTATAAATGATTTATCGATAAAATTTATTATTGCATTTTTATTTTTTTATTTTTTTTTTTTTTTATTTTTTAACATTTCTTCTTCCGATCATCACCGTGCCTCTTAATGGTTTGGATCTTTCTGCGAAATAATATTAATAATAATAATAATAATAATAATAATAATAATAATAATAATAAATGTGTACATCGCGAATTAGAGAAATATGTGAGATAAATAGGGGAAGAAAAAAAACGTAACAAATAAAAGCTGCCGTTCGTATTAAAATATACGATTATAAACAAATGGAAGAAACAGAAGAAGAAGAAGAATCAATAAATAAATAAATAAAAAAAAAAAAATGATAAGGTGAAAGTGAAAGTGAAGGTGAAGGAAAATGAGAATAGAGAAGGAAGAAAATAACGGTGCGTATGATAGAATTAAAACAAAAAAAAACAAACAAACAAACAAACAAACAAAAAAGGCAACAAAAATAATAATAATAAAAGAAGAGTATGTATGTTGGTTGGGTTGTGTATAAGAATGTGAAAATGCAGAGAGAGAGAGAGAGAGAGAGAGAGAGAGAAAGAGAGAGAGAGTGTGAGAAAGAGAGAATTATTTAGTATGAAACACAAAGGGTTTGTGTATGTGGGTGTGACGATGATGATGAAGATGAAAGATTTAAGGTAGGAGAAAAGTTAGAAAAGGGAACGTCGAATCAAAAACTAGTCAATGAAAGTGCAACAACGGTCGTCTAGTGACTATAATAATTAACTATAATAACTATTAAAATAAAAAAAAATAAAAATGAGAATGCTGCGGGAATTATTAAATGAAATAGACGATAATAATAATAAAGCAATGACGGGATGAAAATGAAATAGTTAAATATAATAATTGAAAAAAAATAAATAAATAAATACAAACAAACTGATAATATACACAATAAAATACGTTAAATAAATAAATAAATAAATAAATAAATAAATAAATAAATACACGAATAATAATAATAAAAATAGTAAAGAAAGAAGGAATGAAAGAATGAAAGAAAGAAAGATAAATAATAAACGCGCGAATTAAAAAATAATATAAAATAATAATAATAATAATAAAATTCTATGACGAATGATATTAAATATGCAACAACAAATGGAAATAGTTCATAGGATTGAAATAACGCAAAATAAAAAAAAATAACTCAGGTAAAATAATAATGCATACATAAATACATTACATACATTACATTACATACATATACATTTAAACATATGTTTTTAAATATACATACATATAGATATATGTTGAACTAGACGAAACGTTTTTTTTTTTTTTCATAGTTGAATCTGCCGATTTTACAGATTTAAATAGAAAACCAGAGAGACAAATACGATAAGAAAGAAGTAAATAAAAATAGGAAAAAAAGAATAAGAAATACAAAAAGAAAAAACCATGTTGATGGTTGAACCATAAACTTTATTTTTTTTTTTTATTTTATTTTTTTTTTATTTTATATCATTTGCGAAAGATTTGTTGAAGAAAATGTCACAGGAATGAAAAAGTATGTTAAAAAAAAAAAGTTTTGTATATTAATTTTTTTTTTGGTTTTTATTTTATTTTTTTTTATTTTGTTTCTATTTTCTTGTTTTTTTTTTTTATTTTTATTTTTATTTTTTTCTATTTCACATATAGTTCAAACGTGTTACAGTAAAAAAAAAAAAAAAAAAGAGAATGATAGAAAAAATAAAAAGGGAAGGTGATATAGTCGTCGCTTCATTACACATTACCGTGATTTTAATTATTATTATTATTATTATTATTATTATTATTATTATTATTAAAAACAACAAATAATAATAATAACCGTAAAACTGTTAACTACTTTTTCAATGACAGATTACTATGGGGTACTATATTTATTGCTGTTAAACAAATCGAATCGAGCCTAGGATAGGGATCGATATTTATACACCATAATATAGCCATAACCTATATAATTACACGCATTACACATATTTACAGAAAACAAACGGGTTATATAATATATATATATATATATATATTGAATAGTATACATATATACACATACATGCAATCCGTACGTTGAATTACGTTCAAGTTTTAGTCATTTCACACATGCTGTGCCAAAAACAAAACTGAAATAGCAGAAACATGTTAATTTTTTTTGTTTATACATATATATATATATATTTTTTTTGGGTAATACCAACTATAGAACGTTGATACATTTCGTTTTGTTTTTTTTTTTTTTAATCGCGTTTCCCTCTTTTTATTTCTTCTTTTTTTTATTATTTTGCTACAAGTTTATATATATATATATATATGCGAGACTTTATTAAATATTATTATTATTATTATTAATATTATTATTATTAATTATTATAAAATATGTTTATTATTATTATTATTATTATTGATTATTTTTATGATTATTAATAATTATTGATCGAACACTGCTGCTACCAGAACCACCACCTACCACCATGACTATATATATCACAGTTTTATCATTATTAAAACAATCCATAGAGATTATGATAACAGAGGTAGTGTTGGTATTATTGGTGGTGGTGTTGGTGGTGGTGGTGGTGGGAAGTGAATTGTTTTAAATGCAGAATATAACATAATAATAATAATAATACCGAATAACACGATTTTTGTACAGCTGACAGTTTTATACGCAAAGTTTATGAGATTACTATGATTCTAGTAAAATCGTCTTTAATAACAGGATTAAAAAAAAAAGGGGCACGATAAAACATAATTTGGTTCTTTCTATGGGAAAAATCGGAATATCATCGGAATAAGGAAAGTAAAGTAATTCATTTTGAACGACTATTATATAAAACATTGAACAAATTAAAAAAAAAAAATAGTTAACAAATGAACACAATTTTTCTTTTTTGTATTTAAAAAAAAAAAAACAAATGTTTAGGCTTTTGTTGCTTCCTTATTCTGTGGTTTTTGTTTGTTTGTTTGTTCGTTTGTTTTATCCCTTCCCATAGGAAGAAACAAACTATCGAATATAATTCGTGCTATTACAATTTAACTACAAACTTTGTTACTTATTTACAATGTTTAAATAATGGACTTTTGTCCTAAGCAATAGTACCGGTAAATAGGAATGAAATATTATAGAGAAAATAATAGAAATGAAATAGAAAAATATGGGTAATACAGTAAATGAACCAAAACTTCTTGTATCTCGATTATTATACTCTTATAGATTTAAATTATAAGGTCTCGTGAAAATAAGAGAAAGATAGAGAGTAAAAGAGAAAGAAAGAAAGAAAGAAAGTAAGAAAGTAAGAAAGAAAGAAAGAAAGAAAGAAAGAAAGAAAGAAAGTGAAAATAGTAAAATTGCACTTACCCGGTTGTATATGATTGTGATCACAAATACGCAATAGTTTATATATTATCTATTAATAATAATATAATATCCTAGTCAGGATGGCATCACGATATTACTTGTTGCAGTATTTTACAAACTTTATATATATATATATATACATACACATAGCAGACAGACAGATATATCTTTTTTTTATTGCCGATAAGGTAGAAGTCTACCTTAAATCTCTACGATGTGTTATTTTTTTTATTTCAAACAATTCTTATTTTTGTTACAGTAATTTAAAGAGCATTATAAAGGATTTATATTTCACAACGATATGCCTATCATAAGTGTTTTATCAATGAATGAGAAAGAGAATGAAAATACGAGAGAATGAAAGAGTGAGAAAGTGTGATGATTAAATAAAAATGAAAGAGAAAGTGAGAAGAGACAATAGATAATTATTTAACGTTAAAAAAAATGTCAACACAGGATAAAAACAAAGAAAATAATATGAAAATACACAAGCGAGGAAAAAGACACAGGAAATATTAATATACATTAAAAAATAAAAAAACATATTATATATACGTGCATATATATATATCTATACATAGAGMAACATACATATGTACATAAATAATATGTATATATGTGTGTGTATAAAATACAGTGACTAATTGTATATTTTTTTTTGTTTTCTTTTCTTCTTTTTTTTTTTTACTATACTCAATACTATATTAAATAATATAATAATAATAGTAATACTATACACGTATTTTTTTAATATTATTATTATTATTTTTTATTATTATTTTATTTTGCAATCGTCCGTATATAAAAAAAAAAAGAAATAAAATAAAAAAAGCGTGGTTTGGTATGAGAGATATGATTTTTTTTTTTAAATAAAATCATATTGACACTGCTATCACGCAATTTTCTGCCAAAAAGTATGAAAGTACTACCTCATCGTTTTTATATATATGAAAAAAAAAAAAAAAATAATAATAATAATGGATTACACATTTTTGTAATGAACGTAATAAACGTTAAAAAACAGGGAACACAATTTACAATAATTAAACAAGAAGAAGAAAAGAAAAAAAGAATGAAAAGAAACAAAAAATTAAAAAACAAGGAAAAAATAAATTTGTACATTACGTACAAACACCGTTACCTATTACTACTACTACTACTACTATTACAAGTACTATTACTATTACTACTGCTACTACTACTACTACTACTAAATATTATTAACAAACATAAATTATTATAATATTGTAACCAGCGAAAGCCGCCCTGTATACAGGGTGATACAAAAGCACAGAATCTCGAAATTACTCTTCCAGACAAATATTTCGAATGTCGTATTATTCATTCATGCAAAGTTAATCTGACAAAGATTAATAACAATAATAGTAATAATAATTTATGTGATATTATGATTTTTTTTTTAATTTTATTTTTTTATATTTCAATTTACTTACCATCGAATTATACACAACCCTGACGCAACCCTGATGAAAAACTGATGCAACTCTGACTAAATCCTGCCTTACAACACAAACCAAAGTTTAAATTTATTTTGGTTTTGATTAACAATATTGTTGATCCAGTACCCTGATACAACCCTGACGCAACTTTGACGCAATCCTGACACAACTTTGACGCAAACCTTGCACAACCTTGACGCAACCCTACCTTACAGCACAAACCAAAGTTTTAATTTCTTTTGGTTTCGTTTATTAATATTGTTGATCCTGAACCCTGATACAATCCTGACACAACTTTGACGCAAACCTGGCACAATCTTGACGCAACCCTGACTTACAGCACAAACGAAAATTGTTAATTATTCTT
The DNA here is from genome assembly GCF_001465965.1 of Polistes dominula. The sequence continues at coordinate 493,398 of NW_015149082.1, forward strand.
CTGTTGTTTTATAATATTGTTGATCCTAAACCCTAATGCATCCCTCACACAACCTTGACGCAACCCTACCTTACAACACAAACCAAAGTTTTAATTT
>NW_015149082.1:498494-529976 GCF_001465965.1 Polistes dominula
ATAGAAAGTGAGAGAAAGAGAGAGACAGAGAGAGATATATACGCGCGTACAGCAAAACGGACACGTTTATCACTTACAATACACACACGATAAAACACACGATACATTTACACACATATACGCATAATCACACGATAATAATAATAATAATAAAAATAATAAAAATAATAATAATAACGTCAAGCACCCTTAAAATGTTGAAAGTACACGTGTCACGTGCCGAAACACGCGTATCAGCAGCGATTTGACAAATTTTTCGGTTGGAAGATTACAAAAATAAAAAAAAAATAATGAAATAATGATTTAAAAAAAGGATGCGATTAAAAAATGCAAAATGAAATTTGTAACTAGGAAGATCTAGGAAATTTGCGAGAGAGAAAAACAACAACAACAACAAAAATTAAAAAAAAGAAACAAAAGGGAAGGAAATATATTTGATTAAACCGAAAAATTGGATGGATATGGGTTTGATAGTTGGTAAAATGGCTGATGAAAAAAATTGATCATGGTAAAAAAAAAAGCAAAGAAATGTGAGAAAAGATGAAAGAAAAAAAAAGATAAACTAGACGCGTATAATAGACCGTGACAATTATCTATCATATTATTATTATTATCATCACACGGATTAGTAGTAATATAAAATGTTGCATGTTGTTTCTATAATAATATGTGTTTTATGGATTGAAAATCCTTTTGCAAAAAGATAAAACGTAATAAAACAAAAAAAAAACAAAAAAAAAATGGTATAAAAAAAAAAAAGTGATGTCGTGTGTGTCGGTTACACAGAGGTTGGCTTTTCGAAGTGTGTGGAGTTATGAAGAAAAAGAAAGAAAAAAAGAAGAAGAAGAAGAAGAAGAAGTGAAAAAGAGATGAAAAAAAAAAAAATGAAAAAAACCCAAGTGTGTTTTCACATTCGTGAAATCGAATGATGATCGTTTTTTGAAACACGAAAAATCACAGAATGAAAAAACGAAAAGAAAAAGTAAAACGGAAAAGGAAAAGAGGGAAACTTTAGAATAAAAAAAAAAGAGGAATTTTCGGATTGCCGTTGTAAATGGGGTAGAAATATCCGTGACGAGAGATTGGAACCTAACCTCATTTTATTCTCTAAACTTAACTGCTTCCTTTCGAGTGGTGGTCTTTTAGGATTAGTTTCGGGATTTAAAGACAAAGAAAGAAAGAAAAGAAAAAAGAACTGTAAAAAAGAAAGAAAAAAAATTAATACAGAAAAGTGATAAGGATACAATACTTGGGGGGCAGGGATGAAAGACAAATGAACGAAATGATTAAACAACCCCCAGCCCACCCCCACCCACGCGTGATTCTTTTTTAGGAATTAAAGGAGTATGAAAAAAATTAAAAAAAAAAAAGAAAAAAAAAACAAAAAAAAAATGATTATATCGATGTATCGTCTCGTTGCACTTATACACATACAAATCGACACACACCACACACACACACACAACACACATCGAGCACAAAGTTAGTACACATATTTCCGGGGTTGATGAAAAAAAAAATGAAAAATGATAAAAAAAAAAAAACAGTGAGGAATATGGTGGGGGTGGAGGATTATAAGAGAGGAGAGATGAAAAAAAGAAAAATTAATAGTAGGAAACAATCGTTGTGTGTACGATATTATTATTATTATTACAAATTAATATTTTTCATATTTTTTCTAATTTTTTTTTTTGTTTTTTTTTTCTGTTCGTTGTTTTGTATTTTCTTCGTTTATTAATTTTTTAAGAATGATATATGGTACTCTAGATACTTGTATCAGTGATTAGATGATGAATGAAAGATTAAGTAATTAACATTAAAAATAAAAAAAAAATAAAAGGAAGAAAGAAAGAAAAGGAGATTATATAAATAATATAAACAATATGCGTAAATATATGTGTATATTAATTCGAAAATTGGGGGGATAGGTTGAAAAGTGATTGAAAGAAGAAAAGGTGAACACAAGTAAAATGGCGTATCGAAAAATCGATGATTTATCGGTAAGGGAAGGGAAGGAAAAAAAAAAAAATACACAAAGAAAAAAAATCTTTAAAAAGGGGGACAAAAGAAGAAACAGACAAGAAAGGAAGAAAGAGACAGAGAGAGAGAGAGAGAGAGAAAGGAATTATAAAAAAAATAAAAAATGGAAAAGAACGTGCGGTCGTAAAAGTGGGGCTTTTTTTCCGATTTCGGGGGCGTGCGGTCGATTATTATTTTCTCGGCCGTGATTTATAGTACAAAATAAAAGAGAATAAAAAAAAAAAAAATAAAATAAAATAAAAATAATAAAAAGAAATAAAATATAATAAAATAAAAAAAAGGCGGGAAAGAGTATAACATTTTAAAGGGATAATAATAAAATAATTAACGATTGACAAAATGTGACAAAAAAAAAAAAAGAATGTTAAAGCAAAATGTAACGAACGTAATTAAAGTACGAACGCATATTTAAAATCGTATAAAAAAAAAAGAAAAAGAACACGCGCATTTTTGTGAAATTTTGTTTCTTGTTTTTTTCTTTTTTTTTTTTTTTTTACAAGAGATTTGAAAAAAAAAAAAAAGAAAAGAAAAAAAACGTAAATGCTGTAAAATTAGAAATTAATAAATATGACGTAACACAACACGACGACAGGTATTATAAATTTATATAATGTTTAATTAATTGTTTGGAATATAATTCGTAGTATTGCAAATTTTGCGATACGATCGATCGATTTTGATATTTCGATACTACGAAATTTCGATGATCTTCACAAAAACAAAAAACAAAAATGATCAAAAGCAAACAGTAATGAAAGAAAGGAGTAGGTTTGAAAAGTTAATGAAAGTACAGAAGAAATTAACAACAAAAAACAAAAAAAAAAAACAAGAAAATGAACAATAATAAAATAGGAAAAAGTAATGTCAGAAGTTAATGCAAAAAGTTGAAGGAAACGCATGTTGTAAAATGGGATAATTGCAAAAACGCTGTTGCAACAACAAATTGTAAAAACACTGCCAAAGGATCATCGTTAATATCTTTTTCATCTGATCGCGATTATCATCGTCATCGCAATTTATTTGCAATACCTGTTGAAATTATTCTACCCGACGACAAAAAAAAAACAAATACAAAAACAAAAACAAAAAAAAAAGATAAAGTGAAAAAATATGATAATTAATCACCGATAAAACAATTCATCGCACACTAGTACAAATGCTACCTCACACACGACATACAGGGTGCACGGAATAAAATAAATGCTTATAAGAAAAAAAAAAAAAAAAAAAAAAATCTCTATTACATAAAAAAAGAAGAAAAAGAAATGATAAAAAAAAAACGAAAAAAAAAAAAAAGAAAAAGTAACAAGAGATTAGAAAATAAAAAAGTGTAACAATGCCAATCTGATATACAAAATATTTTACGATATTTAAAACCAATATTTTCTCGAGGAATAATCGAAACTCGCGCGAGTTTAAATAAAAGGAAAAGGTGATGGGTAAGGGGAGGAGGAGGAGGAGGGGGGGGGCAAGATCTCTTACTATGCTGTTGGTATTTTTTTTTTTTTTTACAAATTCGGCCGAAAACAATTAAAAAACAAAAAAACAAAAAAAACAAACAAATTAAAATGAAAAAAGAAAAAGAAATACAAAACAGTAAAAACCTTTTTCAAAATTGGCGCCGTCTTATCTCGAATCAATTTAATTAAAAAACAAAACAATGATAAATAATATATGTGATGACAATTTGATTGAGAAAATTAAAAACAAAAACAGAGAGAGAGAGAGAGAGAGAGAGAGAGAGAGAGAGAGTGAGAGAAACAAATATGGGGGAAGAGAGAAAGTAAAAATTGTTTTTGTCTGTTTTTTTATTGTTTTGTTGTTTTAATTTGTCAATAAATAATCAGACGACATTTTGCGAAAAGGAAGGAAGAATGGAGGAGGAGGAGGAGGAGGAGGAGAGGGGGTGGGTGGTAGAAAAAAAATAGACAACACAATCGTTTCATCGAGAGATGATGATAATTATGATGATGATGATGATGATGATGATGATGATGATGATGAATGAATTAAGTTTGAAGATGATTTTTTGTTCGCGATCACGAGTCTCACACTCAGGTAAATATGAAAACCAAGTACAAACTACAAAATAAAAATAGTCGATAAGGTTTTTAAATAAACATTTAATAAATCAATAAAAATAAATAAATAAATCAAGCGATGCAATAGTTTGAAGCATATAGTAGGCTTAAAAGAAGAAGAAGAAGAAGAAGAAGAAAAAATAAAATAAAAGTAAATAAATAAATGAAAAGAAAAGAAAAGAAGAAAAAAAAACAAAAAAGAAAAAAAGAGAGAAAGAAGAGAGAGACAGAGAGAGAAAGAGAGTGTGTGTGCGTGTGAGAGAGAGAGAGAGAGAGAATAATGAATAATGAATAATGAATAATACAATCGATGTTCGTTCATTCACCCTAATTAAGTGAAAATAATTTACTCATATGAAACGACAGAGAAAATAAACACAAATGAAAGAAAAATGATGTCGCCCGAATAAAAAAAAATGGAAAAATTTCGTCTCTTTTCTTTTTTTTTTTTTGTCATCGATTATTGTCAAAAAAAAAAATAGAGAGAGAGAGAGAGAGAGAAAGAGAGAAAAAGAGGACACACAAACAAAAAACATACAGAAAAATTCATGACGATGAAAACACACGTGAAAGAAACTGAACAAATTATTATCAACTTTTGTTTGGGTCGATCGAATGAATAAACAAAAGGGGAAAATACAAAAAAAAAAAAATAAAAATTAACAAATAAATAAATAAATAATGAAAAAAAGGATAACTTGACGTGATTTGAAACGTAATTTGAAACGTGATTTGAAACGTGATTACTCAAATCATTAATTCGATCATTAATTTCATAATATGAATAATCGATTATCACCCCTACAATTTCGACCTGAACGTTTTGTGTGTTTTATATTATATATATATAATATAAAAGTATATATCTATACTCTAATTATGTTCGACTGGTTTATGATAATTTATACATATGTGACAATCTCCACTTTGTTCAATTCTATATCACCACCGTATTCCTCTTACACTGCCGAATTAATTAAAAAGACGCTTTGCACGAATTTTCCAAAGGAATAGAAGAGAAAAAAATAGAAAGAAAAAAAAAAGAACGGAAAGAAAGACACCACACTCACACACACACACACACACTTACACTTCCATATACACTTACATATACATTTACAAAATAATTCCTATATTACTATCCCCTTTCTACTTTTTACAATTACAAAATTTCCTTTTGCTATTCGGTTTTTTTAAAGATTCTTTTAATTTGTTCGTTAAATCCTGCATAGAATTTCTTTTTGCAAACCTGTAGGCTTCCGATTTTTTTTTTTTTTTTTTCAAGAGTAGTTTATACTTTTTTCTTTTTCTTTATTTATTCTTTTATCTTTCAAACAAATTTATATTTTCCCCCACAAAATTCACCTTCTTCTTCTACTTCTTCTTTCTTCTTATTTTTTCATCTCTTTTTCTTTTTCTTTTTTTTTTTTTAATCGAAAGATCGCAATTTTTGATTCCCCATTAGAGAGAAAGAAAGAAAGAGAGTCCACAATCTCAAAAAAAAAAAACAAACAAATACACAGACACATTTACCTAAGAGAATACACACACAAACAATACACGCGCGATTAATACACCAATTACATCGTATTCGTAGTACCTGCAGATATGATAATTACGTGGCGACGACCATCGGTACCATAAATAATAATAATAATAATAGTAATAATAGTAATAATAGTAATAATAATAATAATAATAATAATAATAATAATAATAATAAATAATAGTATAACAAATATTATACATAAAACTTGCATTTAAATAATGACATATAAAATAAGTATACGAAACCGTTTCTACCTCAACCTTTATAAAACCGCTTTAAACGCGGATGATCTATCGCGAGATACACACACACATACACACAAGAATACATACATCACATAGAAAGAAAAAAAAACATAACAACAAAACACAAAGAGACAAACACAAAACTCACATCCATCATTTTATAATAATCTTTTTTTAATTCTCATAGAGTACATTAAATTCCATATGATCTCTGATTATAAACACACACACACCCACACACATCATACTTACTAATGAATGAAAAAAAAAACAGACACGTACACATGTACACTGCACAGGTCACACATCTTACACACATGACACACGTTTTAGGACACATGTGAACACACATCTTAGAGACACATGAACACACATCTTAGAGACACATGAACACACATCTTAGAGACACATGAACACACATCTTAGAGACACATGACATACATGTTACACACATGAACAAGATGAATATAATATATACGTAAATGTAATATAAAGTGAAATATATACATAATATGTATATGTATAGGAAAGAATGAAATACTACTATCAGAATTCTACAACATACTTATACACACATACAAATTCTCATTTTTATCTTCCTATACCATTTTCTCCCATCCATCAAATCCCCCTTTTATTATTTTCCTTTCTTTTTCCCTTTTTTTTTTTTCTTCCACCAATTTTCTCAAATAATATGTGTAAATACAACCGATTATATTTATTTAATTATTTATGTTTCTATGCGCTGGACGCGTCAGCTATGTTACATGCAAATTTGCAAATTAAATCGAATAATAATTTCCTATTGATATAAAAGAAAGAAAAAAAAAAAAAGATGAAAGAACGAAAAAAAGAGTACACTCATTTTTTCAATATAATTATTATATATTCATATATATATATATATATATATATATATCTATACGTATCTATATATGTATATATTTATAATATATAATTCAAAATTATATATTATATCTATTAAAACATATATAATTATGTATATGTATATATATATATATATATATATATAGATATATAAAATATATATATTATCTAAAGATAAGAACATACTTGTTTAGAATATAAGAGAGAACATACAAAAAAAAAATGAAAGAGAGAGAGAGAGAGAGAGAGAGAGAGAAAGTTGTATGCTCGTCGATGATGTACGTGTGAGTGCGAGGAAGAGAGTACATGTGATAATAAAAAAAAAAGAAAAAATTAACAAGAATGAATGAACGAACGTATGGAAAAAAATAAATGGTAACAAAGATGAAAGATGAAAGAAGATAAAAAATAAAATAATACGATGGGAAAAAGAAGAACTGGGCCCCCCAAAATCGCGAACTCGCTATACGGCCCTGCAAATTTGCGACCGAGCGTTTAGAACCATTTATTGATAATAATAATATTAATAATAATGATAATGATAATGATAAATAATAACAATAATTATTATTATTCTCTCCTCCTCAAATAATAATAATATTAATAAATAATAATAATAATAATAATATATTACGAAATAAACACAAATTACAAAGAATCAAAGATGAGGATACAAAAAAAAAGGTATAAAAAAATAAAAAGGAACAAAAGTAAAAGATGAATAAAAAAAAGAAAAATTAAAGAACAAAGGAGGAAATATCTACCGACGAGTAACAAAATAATTAAATAAATAAGTAAATAAAATAAAATAAAATAAAATAAAATAAAAAACAAAACCCACGATACAATTTAAAATGATATACGAATGAGTGCGAATTTCGAATATTTGTCCCCGCCATAAACGGGAGATGATGGTGTTGGGGTTGGGGGTTGGGAGGAGGGTGAGAAATTGTGAATAATTATTCTTCGCGTTAGAAAAAATATCGCACTAGCGTATTATATATATAAAATGAAAAAAAAAAAATTACTAAAATATATATAATACACAGAGCACACGAATGAACAGAGAAAAAAATAGAAAAAAAAAAATGGAAGGAAGATACACACAAAAAAAAACATATATATATATATATATATATATATATACGTCATTATAAAATTAACATACGTGAGAGAGAGAGAGAGAGAGAGAAAGAGAGAGAGGATCGTTTCGAAGTGGACTTTTTTCAAACGACGAAGAAAAATTTCAACAAAATTTATATACACATATACATAAATATATGTGTGTGTTGTGTCTGTGTATGTATGAAATTTATTCGTCGTTCGATTTTTACAAAACGTACAAAAAAGTTGATTATTATTATTATTATTCACTTCGAAACGACAACATTAAAAATATACAAATTACAAAATGAAAGAAAAGAGAGAGGGAGAGAGATATATAAGAAAAAAAGAAAGAAAGAAAGAAAGAAAGAAAGAAAAAGAAAATGGACGTTTATATGAAGACGCCAATTTTTTTTTTTTTTTTTTTTGAATCGCGTAAATTTGCGTTGCTTTTTTCCTTTTATTTTTTTTTTTTTTTTTTTGAATCAAATCGATGTTCTTCGAATTTAAAATCAATATCGGAGGGTGAAAAATAAAATAAAATAAAATAAAATAAAATATAATAAAATAAAATAAAATAAAATAAAATAAAATAAAATAAAATAAAATAAAATAAAATATAAATTATAAATATTACAACTATGGTCGTGTTTATTTCGTTTTTTCGATGTAATTTTCAAATCCGGATTTAAAATTTGCCGGAAATATATCGATACGTTATATTATTATTATTATTTTTTTTTTTTTACAAATATTTTCTCTTGTTCTTGTTCTTCTTCCCCTTCTTCTTCTATTTCTTTTTTTTAAATCTTCCTTCTTCCGCTTTTGATTTTTGATGCGTTTAAAAAAACAAACGCACAAAAAAAAAAGAGATGGATTATAAAGAAAAAGAGTGGAAGAAAAAGAAAGAAAGAGAAAGAGAAAGAAAAAGAGAGACAAAGAGAGAGAGAGAGAGAGAGAGAGAGAAACATATATATATGTTTATGCACATAAAAATTGATTAAATGTTGCATCTGTCACACTTAACTCTCTAATTCTTTGTCTTTTTTATTTTTTGTTTTTTTTTTTCTCTAAAGAAAACCGAAGAAGAAGCGTCGGGGATGGGAGTGGGAGGGAAGGGAAAGGGGTGTGTTTTGTCACAGGGGGGGAAAAAAAAAATACGTAGTTACCAATTTTGTTTTTAAGTTGAAAGATTAAGTTTACGTTACGATTATATTGAAAATGAGAAAGAAAAAGATAGAGAAAGAAGGAAAGATTCACGTGGGATTATTAAGAAGGGGGTTTGTGTAGGGTGGATCGGGGTGCTGCTTCCGTTAATGAAAAAAAAAAAAAGAAGAAAAAAAAAACAACAAAAAAAAAAAAAAGAAAGGGAGATAGTAAATGTGTATCGACGTGACGTTTCCATTTGTGAAAAAGCAATGCGATCGTGACCGCCTTGTATAATTCTTTCAAAGGATTTTCTGTACACGCAAACATCTTCAGAAAAAGATAGAGAAAGGGAAGGGAAGGGTAGGGAAGGGAAGGGAAGGGCAGGGGTTAAGAATAAAGAAAGAAAAGGGGTGGAAATTGTACAAGGAAAGAATAAACTCGAATCGAGTTCTTCGAATAAATGTCAGGGCAAATACAAGAGCTTCACATTTTCATGATAAATATTTTATTTATACGAAGAGACAAACCGATTGTAATTTCTGAATCAGTTGTATGTGTACGCATCTGTAAGTGTATAAGTATATATGTGTGTGCGTGTGTGTGTGTATGAACGTGTGCATGGAAACACGAAAGAACAAAGTTGCGTCAAAGTGAAACATGTGTTACGTTTTAAGTGAACAATAATTGCGTTTTTATATTACGCTAAAAAAAAAAAAAAAAAAAAAAAATAAGAAAAAAAAAACATAAACTAAAACACAAACAAATAAATGAAAGTTCAATTTAAGTTGGTCTGTTAAATGTTACTAGATGTGTTTGAAAAAGAAATTATAAGATATGAGTGAACGAATGAAAGAGAGAGAGAGAGAGAGAGAGAGAAAGATTTAAAATAAAAAACATGTACGTCGAAGCTCTGACAAAAACAAAAAAAAAACAAAAAAAAACATCTTTTGCAAACTTGAATGAATATTGGATTGAAAGATCAAGAAAAAAAATAAAGAAAAAACAAAATGGAAATCTTTCTTCCCTCTCAAGATACGAAGAGAAATAAATGCGAAGTAGCAATTTTCTTTTCCTTCGTTTATAACCCCGAAACTACCCCGCCCACATCCCTATAAGAAAGATAAAGATAGGAAGTGTGTGTGCGAGAAAGAGAAAGAGAGAGAGAGAGAGAACAGAAATTGGGGCAGTGGTTAGTTTTTCGTCGTTGAGTATAACTCAAAAATCCTTTTTGTTTGTATAAAAATTAATCGAAATTTAATTAAACTATTAATAATTGTTCGATTACTGTAAAACATGAAGAAAAAAAAAATTACCATTAATTATAAATTACAAAAAAACATGAAAGTCAAGTGAGTTGGTGTCAAATTTTTTTTCCCCCTAAACATTTATCCCATTTCCATTTCCTTTTCTTGCTTTGTTTGTTTTTATTTTAGCCCCATGGAGGGAGGCCCTTTTTTGAAACGGGGAGCACCTTGAAAGAGTTTTTTTTTAATTCGAATTATCAAACGTAAAGACATTTTCTTTTTAATCATTTGTTTTTTTCAGAAATCAAATCGAAGGCTCTTTCCGCCATTGCAATCAAAACGGAATTTGGTGTACCGGAAATTGGTGAAGGCAAGATACTTGCATCCATTATTCGCAAACCATTTACTCCTCTTACTCTAAAAAAAAAAAACAAAAAACAAAAAACAAAAAATGAAAAAGAAACATGTAATAGTAACATTTCGTATTGTAATTGGTATCTTTTTTTATTCTAATTAATTTCACCTTAATTTTTCATCAACAACCGCTTTATTGTCACTGCCCATTCTGCAACTACCACAAGGATGATGACTGGTTACCCCACCTATTCTCATAACGCATTCCGAATATTCATAATCTCTGTAATCTTGTCTGAAATGTCGGCATTCCTCAAAATCCGGAAGATGAACTCGTGCACCAAATTCACGAAATTTCCTTGAATTTAAAGTCTCCACCGCCAAATTGATAGCTGCAAAAATATCATTTAACCTGAAATTTATTCATACATCTATGTTTTTTCTTTTTCAATTATTTTTCTTTACCATTATAAGTGCAATAAACGTCATTGTCGTGTTGAAGATACGCCGGATCAATTTTAGGTTGATCAAAAATACTTCGAGATCTCAATGTAATATTACCACGACTTTTTGGTTGCAAACAAGTAGCGAGATATAAAAAACCCTCATGTCCTGTGTCATTGTATGCAGGAAAAAGTGATCTGAAAGTCTCTGTTTGATAATTAGCAATGTCCTTCAATAATTTTTCATCAGTAGAAGCCATTCCGAATAGAATAATACCGCTATCGTTAACACGTGCAGTTGCCAAAACGCGATTGGTCGATAATGATCCTTATTCCATACAAAAATCAAATAAAAAACACAAAAAAAGATTATAACACCGTTGGATGACGACACAACAAAAAGAAAAAGAAAAAAAAATGATCGATGAAGGTTATCCTTTAAAATTACCGGTTCCAAAGATAAAGTACTTTGCCATTTCTTGAATCGATTGCATCTTTCTTAATGTCAAACTAACGGGTGCTTTCAAATTAACGTATATCGGAATATTCAAATGATCAAAAAGATTCTTCCCAACTTCTTGAAGATTACTAACGGTACGTATCTAGAAAAAATTAATTTATTATTTATATCAAAATTGTATATCAATCTTATGGTTTAATGATTAAAATAATACCCCATATTTGTTAAGTTCTTGTTTTGGTCCAATACCAGAAAGCATAAGTAATTGAACTGTATTAATGGTACCAGCACATAAAATAACTTCTTTTCTCGCATTTATTTTTCCACGTGAAGCATTGTTATAAAGTACATCAACTCCAACTATTTTGGTATCGTTAAACGATATCTAAAAAATCATATTATATGTAAAATATGATTAATTAATGATTTTAATTTATATTATATATAATATATAAAAAAAAAAAAAAAAATAACCAAGTTTGTTAATTTAAAACAATGATTTTAATTAGATTTGTACCTTAGTAACAAGAGTGTTCATCAACACGTGAAGATTATTTCGATTCAAAGAATTTAGTAAATATGCGTGATAGGTACTCCATCGATTTCCTTTTTTGGCAGTATAACTGGCCTTTTGAAACGTGGCGTCATTAGATCCGATCGAAAGTTCAGACTCCATGAAGGCCACAACTAATGGCTCGTTCGATGAAACGGTAGTCACGCTCATGGTTTCCGTGACTTTTTTAAAATACGGTATTAAATCACCATAGGACCATCCCTTAGGCCAACTTTTGTAATCATTTGATCTCCCGAAAGAATGGACGAGATAATTTATTTGACCGCTACCACCTAATCCTTTACCCCTTGGCAACGATTGTTGCTATTATAATAATAATTATATCAATAAATATAATAAATATGTTATATATTTGTATATGAATGTACAGAATCCAAACATTGTATAGAAATTAATGTTGAAAATGTGTTTCGGTAAATGTTTCTTACTTTAGGTGTTCTATTAGGGTTGCGTCAAGGTTTTTTTGAGAAGTAAGGTAAGGTTGTAAAGGGTATAACGGGAAAACGTCTTCCCCCTTATTTCTTATTTCGAAACAAACTAGAACTACTATTACTTTCTTCAACCCTTGCTACGTGAAAGTTTGGAAGATTAAGTTCTTGTAGTTAGATGGCTGAGAAAACACGTGTATGTGTGCGTGCACATTACCGAAAGTAAAGATTATTTCGTGATCGTACGAAGGTACACGTACACCTGTCGTGATCTTTAATTATTTTTCCCTACCCCTATTCCTCATGTTCTAAATGCACAACCAACTGAAGGTTTTATTTTAAATTAACTTTCTGAATATTGTTCTATACAATGCTTGAATTTGTTTGTATTGATCGTAACACATATTTAATTTAATTGAATTTAATTAAAAATAACAAATAATAATCTTTAAATTTTCGAGGAAAAAATGTATATATGTAAATGCGAATAGAAAAAGTAACGTTTACGTGACTCCAAAGTCCCAACGATGAGAACTTTTGGGTCTCTGTTTTATAAGCCCAATCTAAGCTGCTTCCTTGCATCAACGGGGCCATCAACGGCATCACCGACATCCAATTGAAATAACCACCCGCTTCCACAAGCAGTACCGTGGTATTTGTTAAATCCGATAGACGTGATGCTAACACGCAACCAGTCGTACCAGCTCCAACTTTACAAATCAAACAATTTTAACTAAACAACGTGGATAATCGTAGTTTTATTTAACGATACAAAATTTACGATTTTAATATTATATTTATGTAAAATTGTTAATAAACAATATGACAAATTGCATCATTCTATCTTCTGATGCAACTTTTCATAAGTGGCGTATTTATTTCAATTAACAAAATAAGTGAATATTTTTTTATATTAAATTTACTATTAAAAAAAAAAAAAAAAAAAAACAATAACAAATTGTTCTCACAGTTTAAAAAGAATATCAAAAATTTCACTTATACTCACCTACTATATAATCATAATAACTATTTGGAGTTTCGATGATACTGATTGGTTTACTAAATTGATAATGATAAAATAAAGATAATATAAGAATCATAAATGATATCAAAATATAATTCCGCATGTTCTTAACGTTAAATAATAAGTTAACCGTTGTTATATATCACATTGGAAAAGAACGAGCGATATTATCGGACAGTAAAACCTACGCACAGTGTACTCGCTTTAGTAGAAGCGCAACGTGCTATAATTGACATATTTAATTAGCGTCTTGTAATCGATATACGTGATCGTTGATTTTTCTTATCGCATATACATATACATATATAATCTTAGGTACATTTTTTAATGAATTAAGAAAAAGGATTTAATTTATTTTTATAATTTAGACAATAATAAGAAGAAAAAAAAAATCAATGTACGTAAAATTTAATAATAAATTATTTAATATATCTACGTAATAATTTATCAATGAATTACCGACATATCTACGGAGTTGTTTTGTCAATGATTTTTACCGACATATACGGGAAGAGTTACAATCATTGTACAATTTTTCAATATTTTTACTTATAAAATTTGTAACAAAATATATAAAATAGATATATATATATATATACACCAAATTTTGTTCAACAATGGTATATAATATACATGAAAGAAGAATAGAAAAATTGTATTTATTCTGTTCCAAAATGAATCAATTCTGCATCAAGACTTTCCAGATCAATTATTACAGCAGTATGAGATGTAGAAAACTGTGGAATACAAACTAATCTAACAACTTGATTTTCCTCACCTATTAATAAAAGAAGAATTAACATAATTGATTTTAATTTTTAATAAAACATAACCTAAGAAAACAATAAATACCTTTAAACAATTTAGTTTCGTATTCATTGGCATTCCCTGTAAAATATATATCAGGACATTGTTTTATTACGAATAAATCTTTATCATTATACGGGTAAGATGGTAATGTGTCTGGTCCAGTTGGACACAAATGTCTCCAAATAAGAGTTTTTTCTAGCCATTGTAACGGAGTCATATCTTTAGAACCAGAAGCTTTCATAATATCTTCAATAGATTCACCGCTTGAACCCATTACCATACGATTACCAATTTGGCTGGCCCATGGATTAGAACCACCTTGAAAACTTGTAAGTCTAAATGGAGATATACATTTGAATGAATTTTGCTAATATCATTTAATCATTTATCATTATATATTAATTAAATAATACCTGCATGACTGTGGTAACATACAAGGATGAAGTGGTTTTTGTGGTAACAGTCTATTACATGGATCATGTTGACCCGGCATTAAAGTAACACCACAACACTTTGCAATACTGGAAAGAAAAGCATCTAACTTTTGTGTCGCAGTTACAGTTTCTACTGTATGTTTTTGTTCTTCTAGTTTCAATGCTGACATGTTCAAACGTTCATATATCTTTTTGCTATTACTAATACTATTGCCTAAAATAATATATACCATGTTAATTGATATAATATTCAATTCATTGAGATAAGTGAAAATTACCTGCTATAATAAGCCGTACAATGGAAGCTTCCTCTTTTTGAGCTGTTATATCACCAGCCATTCCACATATCCATTCTCGTAATAATTCTACTGCTATGTCATCTGAATTTTTAATAAAATTTAATCCAGATATTAGAACGATCTTCCCACTTGAATTTGATTTTACAGTTGGATGAGTTTGAGGTGCACACCCTGGGAAACACCAATCTTTTACCTAAATAAAGTTATGTATAAAAGATAGGATCTCAACAATAATAATACATAATACTACATTTTGAAAGATATTTGAACTTACAGTAAATGTACCATCTTTGCCTTCATTTCCTAATACAGCGCATATTAAACCAGTAACAACGCTTTCAAGATCAACTAAATTACCAACCAATCTAATACGTAGTTCTTCATCTTCTAAGAATACTTGATCATTTTCAGAACAATAATCAGATTTCTCAGGTTGTATTGTCAATCTGTTGTGTTCACCAACCTCTCTCAAAATTGATGGTTTCCATTGCTGGTGTTTATATAATGTTCCAATTATAGCACAAGTATCTCCCACAATAGTATCCAAATCAGCTAATTTTGCAATTGTGACATTTTCTAATAAACAAAATAAAATATACATATTACTATTTGATTGCTTAGACATCTGACATAAATCTTTTCATAAATAACATTTGTATCTTTACTCCATTTTGCTTTGACATTTGCTGTCAAAACTTCTCCAAGTTCTTTGAGTCTGGCAACATAAACGTTTGAATATTGTTTTGAGTAATCACTGACTTTTTGTGTCAAGCTAAAAGATAAATCTTTATATACAACGGAATTTCTTTCTAGAACATCCACACATCCATCTTCTTCATGTTTCATTCCATTTTTATCATTATTCAAATTATTCTGCGTCATTTTGAGTGATGATAATAAATAAATATTAAATTTTATCAACAATTTGTCTGTCACACTTGTAAAACTTATATTTTTCTTTCTTTCTTTCTTTCTTCCAATGTTTGTGTGATGGTTATAATTTTTTGAATGCAAAAACCGGAAGTGAGTTCAAATTGATGATTCAATTATATGAAAATAAAATATATTAAATAATATTATTTTTTTTCTTTTAAATATATTGTATATATTTTAATAAGACTGTATTTTTGTAGAATGAATATTTATATTTTTAGATTAAATTGCATTGAAGTTACTTACGGAGTAAATGTTGAATTAATTCGACGACTTGACACTAGGTTTCGTGACGAAACACTTAACACATTTATGTGCAATTCTTCTATTATTTTTGCTGTTCACGATGCGTATTGAAACGTGTTATTTTTGCTCTTCTCGGATATTTCCGGGACATGGAATTCAATTTGTTAGAAACGATTGCAAAGTAAGTAATTTGTAAATGTATTATTTTATTTTTCTAACAAATTTCGTATCAAATAATCGATAGAATTGGATTTCACTAATTTTTGAGGTTATGTCACGTGTTTCTGTATTGATACTGATACTGATATTACTATATGAGAAACGTTTGTTATAAACAATTTATTAATTATATTATCATTTATAGATTTTTAGATTTTGCCGGTCAAAATGTCACGCGGCATTTAAAAAGAAAAAGAATCCAAGAAAGGTTAAGTGGACCAAAGCTTATAGGAAGACCGTTGGTAAAGAACTGGCAATAGATCCGTCATTTGAATTTGAAAAGAGGAGAAATATTCCAGTTAAATATAACAGAGAATTATGGACAAAGACTGTGGAAGCTATAAAGAAAGTAGAAAACATCAAACAGAAGAGGTCGAATTTGCATATTATGCAACGTTTACGAAAGGGTCGTACACTGGAACGAGAAAGGGATATTAAGGAAGTACAACGTGATCTATCTTTGATAAGATCACCAGCTGCTGGACTCAAGGAAAGAAAGAAATTGGAAGAGACAGTAGAAGAGGATGTTGAAATGCTAGAATCTGACAACGAAATGAATGCTGAACAGTTGCAAGAAAATTAATTTGTTGTTTTTTTTTCTATTTCAATTAATACACAATATGAATACAGAAAACTTTGTATCATTTAGGAATAGTTAATATTTAACTGTTAAACTTGTACATAAACTGAATATATAATTAGACTAGTTTTTATAAACAATTTCTACGTGAATTTATTTCTTCATATTATTTGTAAATTAAGCTTTTAAGATCATACACGTTTAAAAGTAATTGTAAGCAAATATTAGATTACTTTTTGGTACCAACTGGGCTTTATGGTAAACTATGGTTTACTTACATTCACATAGATGGTAGCACTAATACGATGCGTACAATGTAATTTAATGAAATGCAAGAATTAGATTACATATAGCAGTCTTACAATTAATCTTTTAATTATTATTCATGAAGTTGTTCCAAGTAATATATTATATTATAATCTACAAGATTCTGTAATAGCTAACACAATCTTGGAACATTAGAGACTCAGCAAAAGTATCCTATATACATAATTTTATCAGATGAAATGTTATGTTGTAATTACCAACTTCAGTATAAAATTATGAAATGATTTGAAGAGGAAACATTCCTTGTTTAAAATGCAATCTTCGGGTAAGAACCAGTTGTAGCTTGACTGAAAATGCATTAAAAATATAATCGAAGTGGGAAAGGAGCTTTCAACGTAGTCGCTTTTATAAGAACGTAAGACACACATTAGCAGCAGTAAGGTGAAGAAAAGGAGCTTTGGGAAGTGTTCGTAGTCCGAGGTGTGACCAAACCTCGATGACACTGCAAACACTCGTTTGGTGTTTCCAGCAATTACCAGACAAACCGAGGAACTCTGTTTGCTTGCGGTACGAAATGTGTTACAACAACACGGTACGGCAAAGGAAAAAGAGACCCATAGCAGAATACCAGCAGAAGAAGAATAAGAGGAGGAAGGTTCATCATAACCAGGGCCGCCATTCGAAAGGATTTTCAAGGGCGTGAGCTTGCAGATCTCGTCTAGCCTGTTGAACGAACAAAAGCGACGCGACAGGCCAATATCAGACGAAGAATCAGCCTTTGATTTTTGCCGACGTCCTTGTTTGCTCGAGCTCGACCCAAGTCTCATGTCAGATGTCCAAATTTCTCTCCTAATGGACTCGGGAAGATCGTTTTCGAATCGGTTTCTTTGCAAGCTACTGTTGCTATTTATAGAATAAATTCTTTTTTTCTTATAACAAAATAGATACAGATCTATTTTTTTTTAGAGATCACTTTGACTTTATTCTCCAATAGAATGTTATTATAAATAAATTATGATTGACGGGCGAGTCATCGTTAGTTCTCCTCCGTATTTGAATAGAATGCCAAATATGAAAATAGGAGCAAATATCATCGATTCGTGAAAGTATGTATTTTAAATTAAGATACTCGAGATGATAGATGGTTCTTTCTCTCTCTCTCTAAGAGAGAGAAAGAATCGCAACGTAATTAAAGAGGAGAAGTCTCGAGGAATCCCCGTTATTCATTTCGAGGATCCTTCAACTCGTAAGCTCGGCACGAGATGATTCGTGTTTTCGACCACACGCAAAGTTTTAGTTATGTTTGCAGAGGCAACACACGAGGTAAACGCGTGTTACGAATTGTAATTGCGAAGTAGTGTCTTACGACAAAAACGAGCTAGTTTCTTGTTGGTTGTTACTTGCCTTGAAGTAGCTTTAGCTATGTACGAATTTCTTCTTTTATTCTTCTTCTTTTCGGGGTGGTCTTACAATGGCCGTTAAGTCCCTTTTTCAATGCAACGAAAGAAGGTCGATGAGACTTTTGTAAAGAGTTTCTTCTCAACAATAACATATTATGGCAACTGATCATCCCTACAATGAACTGAGACACTTTTGATTCATGCAAAAACTTTCACACATATATTCCTCTGACCTTACGTAGGATTCCTTTTTAACAGCACCCACACGTCACGGATTTATTCTGATTATATCAGCTTTTTATTATCACCATTATCAAACTGAATTTAAATTGAATTCGTAAAACTTGGAATTAACAATTCTCATGGCTAGATTTTATGTATTTTTGTTCTCATCCTCCCATATGAAAGATTTAACAAATGATTTTTCTAACACGTTTCGAGGTAATTGAATTTGAATAAAAATCTATTCGACTGAATGGTTGTTTTACCATTTGAAAAAGAGACAAATAATATTAGGGGAGGATTCAAACGACTGTGTTTTCTCGTTTGTAATTCTACGAAAGGTGACGATGACAAAATGTCTGAAAAGGAAAATGTCGCTATAATAACAGTTAAACGTTCATTCAATGATCGTGCTGCACTGTGCGGGTTCGGATAAATAAATAAAAGAAATTTAAAAGCAAAGTTCTCGAAATAAGTTTGTCTTGTTTCACATTGGTTGCGCGGCAAAGAAGGTTGGATAATATAAGCGAAGGTGGAAGAAGAATTTAGTCTGACAATATTATTTTATGGCCAACGAGCAATGGTACGTACCATCATACCAGGGTCCCAATATTCGACCAAGAATGCACGTGTCTTCAAAAAAAAAAAAGGGTCCTTGGGTCTTACCCCAGCAAATTCAGAATAAATTGTCTCCGTTTTGAATATTCTTCTAATATAATATGATGATGTTAGTAGTCGTGGTTGGTGATGGTCTACGTTTTATACTCTCTCTCTCTCTCTCTTTCTCTTTCTAACACACAAAAATGATTAAGAGTCATCGTTTATTTCTTGACAATATTTTGTTGCCCCTCAAACATATCTTAATTCGTCTGAATTAAAATCATTCTTTTTTTCTTCTTCTAATCGTTTGCTGCTACTGCTTCGTTGACCATAGAAAATAAAAAAAAAAAAATAAAAAAAAAGAAGAAAATATTCTTAGTCATCCGAAATCATTAATCTTCTCGAATTTTATTTGTCTAAGTCAACGAAATAGGTTTTTACTCGATTTTAACCTACCGCACAACTCGTAACTTTCTATAAATCCTATATGTAGATTTATTTTAGTGGGTAAAAAAGAATCCTATCGTCAAAATGAAGGGCGTTTAATTAAATTTCTATGTCCACTTTTATCGTTTGGAATGGACACTTACCGATACGAGATTATCTCTTTACTCTGTTTATTAATCAAATTTTAAAACACTAACTTCTCTCAATGTTTTTCAACATATACATTCTTTACGTTCCAACATAATAACAATAATAATAATAATAATAATAATAATGCATATATATATATATATATATAGAATAATGATATGATTTTTGACATATATAACTCAATGGATAATAAAAATAAAATTCTTAAAAGAAAATAATATTAATTTATAATTGGAAAAAGTGATCACAATTTCAAATAAATTATAAATATTAAACTTATAATTTATATATTAAATTTAATATATAATATATAAATATAAAATATATAATATAATAAATATATTATAAACTTAAAACTTTACTTTCAAACTGTACAATATGATGGAAAATTATATTTCTAACATTCATCTTGGAAAATCTTAATAAAACAAAAAACCCGTACAAACTTTTGTGATTTCGAGCCTAATAAAACCATAGAAACCAAAAAAAAAAAAAAAAAACGAATAAAAATCCATAGAAAAAGGAAAGGAAATAACGATGAAAACGAGTTTTGCGTTATCCGATGTGAGAGGGACGAAAGAAAATGTTGTGTCGCGTTTCGATCGAAAAGTAAGAGGAAGGAGGTGAAGTTGGAGGGGGAGGAGGAAGAATCGAGAAAACAGAAGGCGATGATCGGGTGCGGCTAGGGCGTCGAAAGCGGAGGCCACGAGAGGAATGTCAAACATTCACCTGTCTCCTTGCTGAGAAAGAGAGAGAGAGACTCCCATCTCCGGAAATCTTTTTTTCCCTATGGGGACCCCATTACGTATGCGGCTGCGTTTTGAAACCTTCCCATCTCCCTACCCCTCCGCCTACCCCATCACTACCCCTCTAAAGAAGGAGAAAAAGTTTCTTCTTCTTCTTCTTTTGCTTTCTTCTCTTTCTTTTCTTATTTTTTTTTTTTTTTGTAACATAACGTAGGGTCTCTTTCGTTATCGGTGAACGCCTACCAATCGGAATAGGCGCCGTGATCCTTGGCAATGATCGGCCTTAGTGATCTTTCGATCTACGATGACGTGCCCGTCGTTGAGATCTCAAATTAAACCAAATAAATGACTCGACTAGAACCACTGTCGATAACATGACGGTTTATGGTTGCTCTTTTATATCCTATCTAACTCATATATATATATATATATACTTTAGGACATATATTAATATAAACTAGAGAAACATACTTGGAGTGAGCATAATATATTCAATATGGATACTTCAATATGGAATCATTTATTAAATCATCCATAATATCTTTTTTGATACTTTATATTATATAATATATCAATATTGATATTGATCTAATAAATATAGTAATAGTAGTAATATATTTATTATTTTTTGTATTATTATATTTCAAGAAAGATCAATGAAAAATAAATTGTAGATTGAATCATTAAAAATTTATTCACTTATTGTTAGTATTTTGGAATTTTTTCAAAAAGTAAATTAAATTACGATACACTTTATTATTATTATTATTATTATTATTTTAAATATATTTTCTAACACTAGATTTTAGATTTCTTTTTTTTTTTTTTTTTTTAAATAATTACGTTTACTTTTCCCGCGATCACTATAAAATAATAATTTATAGGAATAGAAAGTAAAGAAGATAAATTGTACAAGATAGAAATATTTTTTGTAGTTGTTGTTGATCGTAAGAGCAAATCAATTTGATCGACATGATCTTTGTGATCGTACACCACTACCACAATTACCACGAATCTTTGGAATAATCCTGTAACATGGTAGCTAACCTTCCTCCCCCTTTTCTCCCCCTTTTCGTAGAAAAAAAATTCAATCTGTCGATCTTCAAAGAGATTCTATCTAATCCGTTTAAACGATCCCAGGTTTAGCTTTTGAACGGTGTGCATTAATCCTCGATGCACACGGGGCGTTTTTTTTATTATGTGTGGGAAGCTATACGTGTATATATATATACACATACTATACTCTAGTATAAGTTGACATACAAGTAAACTATTAAAGAGAGATATTATGCTTGATAGAATACCTTCCTACTAATAAAAAAAACCATGTTAGAAGGTTACGGATGTTTCTGTACCATGAAAGAACAAATTTTCAATTCGACCTTTCACGTTTCTCTACTTAAATGCGAATATTATTTATAAAAAAAGTATCGTCTTGGAAAATATATTTAAAATAATAATAATAATGATAATGTGTATCGTAATTTAATTTACTTTAAAAAAAATTAAATAACACGATGTGAATTTTTACAAAATTTTCAACAATTCAATCTATTAGATGGTTCAGAAAGTCGTTTCGTTTTTTGTTGACGCAATAATGGCGTTAGTTGATGTAAATCGACAAATAGTAACACATGAGATCGATGAGAGGTTAAATTTATCAAATTCAACTATTTATGACCACTTGAAAGGTTTAGGTTTAAACTCGAAGCAAAAATTATCTTCATTTTTACAAAATAAAAATGATACAACTTTCCGAACCACTTAATACAATTTAATTTTTCTTGAAAGATCACACTACTATTCTTAAATGTGAATATTATTATAAAAAAGTATCGTGTCAGAAAATATATTTAAAATAATAATAATAATAATGTGTATCGTAATTTAATTTACTTTAAAAAAAATAAAAAACAAGAGATGAATTTTTACAAATTTTCAACACTACAATTCAATCTACAATTTATTTTTCACTAACATTGATATTGAATAGAAATTGATTGTCCTTGACTCGAATTTGTATACCTCTGTGGGTGTGTTTTCTTTTTTTTATTAAATTAAAATGTTAATACAATTTTATAATCATAAATGATATATTTCTTCGTATGATAATAAAATAAAAAAAATTGGTTTTTGTAATAAACATTTTTCTTATTCATATATTATATCTAGATTGAAATAAATTCACAATTTAAATAATGTTTACCATAGTGGGTTTCATTTGTATGATTTGAATATGATTGAGTGGCTTCTCGTACTGACATCGTTAGAAGATTCTTAAAATTATAAGTACGGTAGTTTTCTACTACTAAAGTACTCTGCTTTCTAACGGTTAAACTCGATTTCTCGATTGGATTTTTTCTTTCTTTCTTTCTTTCTTTCTTTTTCTTTTCTTTTCTTTTCTTTACCCCCACTTTTATTGAGGACGATTGAATTTTCGAAACTTTAAGATAATTAGAAATTTTGAATATAAATATTTTCAATGTTAAACTATATAAATAACTTCAATGTTAAACACTTGTCGTGTTCTGTAAATTTGTAAAAATAATTAAAAAAAAAAAAAAAAAGAAATTATGACGCAAAGAAATAAAATGTAAATCATTAATTTGTCAATTTTTGTTTTTCATCTAATCGACTAAAATATAAAATAATATATAAATAAATATAAATAATATTTATTTTATATTATATATAATAATAAATAATAATATATGTATAAAACAAACAAAAAATATAAAATAATTATTTTATTTGTTAGTTTTGAAAAAGACAAAGTGTATAAATCAAACAGCAATTGAGATTCTCAGATATAAGTTTGCTGGTCACGCCAAAGAGGATGCTAAAAACGATCCAATAAAAAAGAAGATTCTAAGGAAAAGAATCAAAGAAAAGAAAAGAAAAGAAAAGAAAAGAAAAGAAAAGAAAAGAAAAGAAAAGAAAAGAAAAGAAAAGAAAAGAAAAGAAAAAGAAAAACAAAAAATAAGACAAGTTAGTCTGGTGTAACTCTTCATGGATCGTAAATCAGGAGAATTGCTAAGAAGGGCGCGTGCGCGAGACGAATAACGTATCGAAAGGAAACTTATTTATCAAAGAAGAAAGGAATAGTAAAAAGGGATCACCATTGTACTGTTACAACCATGCATACAATGATATTAAACTCATTAATATTAAATTTTACTATTAATTTGCTATAAATAGGGTGGTGCATTTTAATTGGAATATTTGAACATTTAAAATTTTGATTTAATAGAATAAATATAAAAGACTTCGTATATATGTTAAAAATATAAATTAATTCTTTTCATATTTTGTAAATATATTTTTACTAGAAAAACATTTTGTATATTATTTTATAATAATTAATTATATTTTTATATATTTAATTATTACTTTTTACTGTTAATTGCCTATAAACAGGGTGATGCATTTAAATTGGATATTATTATATAATAATTTATTATATATTACATTATATATTTTTATATATTTAATTATACTATCTATATTTATAATTAAGTATTTATTATTATATTTAATTATAATTTACTATAATAAATTATTATATATTTTAATATGAACAGAAACAATATCACTGATATATAGATTTATCATTTTAAATTAATACATACACACAAATGATTTTAAAATTTATTAAAAAAAAAAAAAAAATATTATCAATAATTTAGATTGAATAAAAATAAATGTCTTATCTTATACAAAAGTATGTATCATCAAAAGGTGAAAAATCGTTGACAAAGTTCCACGTTATTGCCATAATACTTTTTTCTATTTATTTATTTTTTTTTTACTTTCATCTCATTTTATTCTTGTCTCTATCTCTTTTCGTCAGTCCTATCCTGTCTGTCTGTCTGTCTTTCTAATCTTTTCAATCAGGTAACCGAGGAGTATTCGTTACACGCGTGGCACGTACTACTAATTTATGTTCGTGCCTAGAAAGTAAATATGAAACACGGGGAATGGAATCGAACGGAACCATATATACCAACATTGGTGGTACCTTATTCTTATTCTTCTTCTTCTATTACTTCGACCACCAACCATCGCGTGGTAAAACTTTCTTCGTGAGAATACGGGACCTTCCGAAAAAAAAAAAAAAGAAAAGTAAAAAAAGGCGTCACGGTAGCAGCAGCAACAGCAGCCGACCGGTCATCTTAAGAAAAAGAAACAACGAGGAAATAAAAAGAAAAAAAGAAAAAAAAAAAGAGAATAGGAAGAAAGAAAAATAATAAAAAATAAAAAGATAAGAAAAATCGTGAGTAAGAATATTGTTTACGTACTTAGTATTAAAATCGTATAAAATCGTGAGTGAGAATTTTGTATACGCGTATTTAGTATTACAGTAGTAAAAACCTGTAAAAACTTTTTACATGATCGACGTCGATAAAAAAAAAACTACTACCACTACGTGTGGGAATAAAATTAAATTTGTTTTGTTGTTCGACAATATTTCGATTCTTACATTGTAGATATAATACAATTTCATTTGTTCATTTGAAGAATTTTACGAGAGAGAGAGAGTAAAAACATTGAAAGGTGCAACTACTTAAATAAAATTTATCGATCGAAACGTTTTTACATTTGTTTGTATGCGAAAAAGATATAAAATGTTTATATTTAAAATAAATATAGGATCGTTAAAAAAAAAAAAAAAAATAAAAAAAATGTTTATACGTTCAAACGTATTAACATAGTACGTATTTACGTAGGAGGAGGAAAAAAAAAGGGTGGTTTTTCTGTTTTTTTCTTTTTTTTTTTATATTTCTTTTTCCTTGGTTTCTTCTCGATTTCAATTCATCGCAAGTGTACACGCTTTACCTTCTTACAAAGAGAAAACGTTATATGCCAGACGCGTTGTATGGAAATTGCTACTCCTTCTTGTTCCACACAACTTTTATGGAACTAACGTCGAGACGTACCCCCCATACAACTTAACGAACGAACGAAATTTTCTCCAATCGTTTTGGTATTTACTACTATTTTATGAACGATATATTGAAAAAGTGTACAAAGTGTATTTTCTTTGAATTTACCTACCATTTACATACATTCTATATATATATACATGGATATATGGATCATTTATTTTGAATAAGTGGTGTAAGTTCATTTTGCAGCATGTAAATATATTATACATTATTTCAATTATAAATTCGATTAAAAGAAACTAATTATTAATGTATTATGAATTATGTTATATTATATATTATTTTAATTATAAATTCAATTAAAAGAAATTTTTTAATTATTAATATATTATAAATGTAATTTGGTTATAATTTATATAATTAATTATAATCTTGACAAATTGTATTATGTATACATAAATGTTTCACTTGATATAATGAATCTATACTTTGTTAATTAAAAAATATATGCAAACCTTATAATTTTCTCTAAACAACATTAAATAGATTTACACCAATTATGTGATTATTATATATTCAAATTATATACAAAATACAATAATTAAATATTCAAAATAAACGATTCATATTCTCATTTCTCAATAAAAAATTGTAAATTCGATCAAAGTTTCATACTTACACGAAGATCATTATAATTAAAGTTCACTTTGTAAATTGTTTCTTAAAATACTAGAAAGAGAACAAGAAAGAAAGAGGAAGATATTTCTTTTTTTTTTGTTCATTTTTTATTCTTTTTTTTTTGTCCCCTTGTCAATGTAAAAGAAGAAATTAGTCTTGACGTTAAAGGTGAGAACTAATTTGCCGAAAGATATAATAGTAGGAGAAGAAGAAGAAGAAGAAGAAGACGTTCCTCATTCCGATTACCTGTTTGGTAATTTCACATTTGGTAGGGTATAAAAAAAAAAAACCAAAATAAAAAAAAGAGAACCAAAGGGGGTTGACCCAACTAACCAATTAAAAAGAAATAGAAAATGACGAAAGAGGAAAAAAAAAGAGAAAGAATTAGAATAGTATACATGAAAGAAAAAGATAGAAAAAGAGGTGATGGTGGTGGTGTTGTAGAAACATATGAGAGAAAGAGAAAGGGTTTTCATGAGAGATGCGATATAGATTTTTACGAGGGACGTAAATCTTGCGACGGATGCAAGAAGCGACTAGGAATCGTGAAAGGCGCGGCCAATTCCCTAATGATTCTGATTTATCGCCTCTGGTTTTGTTCCGGTAAGCCGTTAACTTCGTGACGCTTACCTGGTGAACCCCCCTCTTAGACCACCTCATCCTACCACCCGAAGGCTTTATACAACGATACGGTAAACTAATACATTCGTGTGTACGCACTTACGTTAAAGGATCAGTTCCATGGGTAAGGACATAAAATCTTTTGCTCTTTAATTCCGTCGGCCTACTCATTTTTGTCGAAGTTAACGTGAAAATAAAGTTAATGGGCTAAGCTGTTAAAACTTCGTGAATATTAACTGTACTGAAATATAAAGTATTAAAAATACAAAATATAGGGATAGAGTACTTCGACGAAATATTGTCGAGAAAATTGGAATACATTTTTCTTTTATTAAATGGATAATTTATTTTTTTATTATGTTCTTCAATTGGTATATCAATTAATTAACTTGATAAAGTTTTATGGATGATGGATTAGAAAATTAGAAAATATATATATATATACAATATTTTGATAAAATATTGTCGAGAAAATTCGAATATTTATTTTCAATAAAAAATATAAATTAATTCTAATTAATTTCTATTAAGAAATAAAAATTAATTTATTAATTTATTGGAATATTTTTTTCTTAAATAGATAATTAATTTTTATTTTTATTTTTTTTATATTCTTTAATTGGTATACCATTTTTTTTTCTTCTAGGAACTAGACAAAGTTTCATAGCTGATGTATTAGAAAATCTACTTATAAGAGTTATAAAATTAGGAATCATTTCACCTGGTTTCTTTTAAGTGTCCTTTTAAGAAGAATGAGTTGGCAATGTAAAAAAATTTGATGACATTTCTAGAAAACGGATCCCACGGGACAGGCTCACTATAAGAATAAGAAGAAGAAGAAGAAGATCCCTCTATTCGTATCAGGTATCAGGACTAGAATGACAATACGTCGGAGATTTAATCTTAAAGGTTAGGGTGTGAATCTTTTAGTTCCTAACAACGATAGTACTTTAAAGATATTTCAACAGATGCCTTATAGGTCTCTGTTTAAATTTTTTCAATTTTTTTTTTTTCTTTATTATACAATCACGTTCAATTGTAGTTTAAATAAAAACCATCGAATTATTTCGCAATTGAAAGAAAGATCTTTTTACGATTAATAAAAATTTCATAAGCGCGACTCCGGTTCTCGATAATATTATTTAATCTATTTAATAAACAACATTATATTGCAATAGGTTTTATCACTAGTTTCGTAGGTTTCATCCTACTCGTACAAACATAATAGATATTTATTGAAATAGATAGAATATTCAACCTACGCAACTAATTGTTTGAATAAAATACATACTCAAAAGTGATGATTTAACTAGTCGACGAGAAGAAAATAATAGACAGATGGACAGACAAACAGACACACACAATCTATGGTAAAAAGCTTTTGACGATAGAGAGAGAATAATAATATTTCTTAGCAATTTCTAACCACCATTTTTATTTCTTTTGTTACAATATAACGGGTAATATCATTGTTCTTCCATAGAATATGTGTTGAGATAATGACTCGGAGTCGTATGACGACCTGCCAACCAACCAGACAACCAGGTGTGCAAAACTGGAACTGTGAAGTACACTTTTTTCTCCCATTATTCTATCCAATAGAAAAAAATCTGACCGTTCAATTGAAATTCTTTTAGTATATAAGGAATTTTAAATAATATTCAATGTTAGAAAGATGATAATGATAAGATACTAGCTAGGAATGGGAAAAAATGTAGTAAGATGAGGTAAACTTATGGTAGGTTATACTTCTTTAAAGTGGAGGTAAAGAAAAAGGGAGAAAAAGAAGATGAAAAGGGAGAGAGTATGGTTATCTTTGCCCTCGGCGCCGTGTGTTGTTTAATTTTAGGGCATTACGCGAACAGGCGGCAGCCTCAACCGCGACTAAAGGGTTCCATGGTTTGGTATTTGCCGAGATATTATCGCCAAAAGGAAAAACTGGAATAGTTTGAGAGAAGTGGTGGTGGAAGGGGGTAACGAGGAGGGCGTGACTCTTCTTCTTCTTCTTCTTCTTCGAGTCTTTTTCTATGATGCATCAACCGACACCGTTTCACGAATTAGCCTGTCTCTTTCTTTTACTTCTTTTTTCTATTTCTTTAATTTTTAAAACTATTTTTTTTCCTCTTTTTTTATTCTTTTAGAAACCGAAAGGGAAAACAACGACGTGAGAGTGTAAGTGTGGAAGAAGATTTTTGCAATCTAAAATAGTTTTATTCTAAAGTCGTACTCTGAATACATTTATGTTTAAAATACTGAAAACAATTATCTTCAATGGATTGTGTCCACTAACTAATTACGTCCGTGAGAAATTTAAACTTATTATCTTTTTTTTTTTTTTGCTTTTTATTCCTTTTATTTGTTCCTTTTCCCTTGGCGTGAAATTTGCCACACTTTACGGACTTTACATAGAAATTCAAATTTATCGAGAAACTGTGAAAACCACGTGAAACCTGTCACCCATTGTACGTATTATAAAGTCTTTCTTTCCTTTCGTAGTATTTGCAACGAGGACGTTTTACTGGACGACGAGAGTTTTAAAAGAAGTGGACAATGAGACTTTTATTTAACAATGTGGGTTATTTTATTTTTTTCTTATATTTTTTCTTTTTTCTGAATTTGTTACCGATGGAGAGTTCACGAAGAAACACTTTGCCAACGAAATTTCTCCATGGTATACATATATATATATACAAACAATTTCACTCTTGACTTATTTACAATGTGTGTATGCATCTAATGTAAATGTATATGTTGTTTCTATTAACGTATGTAGTACATACTTCATTAATGAATCTTAATGTCAACGTCCTCTTTAAAACACCAAACAAAAAAAAAACCTATATATATGAAGAATTCCACGTTAAATTGACCACTTTTCATCCCGACTCCTTTCAATTTAGCAAAAAAAAAACTTTTTGAGAATTTTTTCAGATTTTTGGCTACTATAATTCTGAAGTTGCAGCTAGATGAAAGATAACGTTGCCTAAATTCTTATTTCACCCCCTTTTCTCATTATGTTTTTTACCGATGATTTTTCGAATATCTTACATTTGTTTATCGTATCATAGAAACAAGCAAAATAAAATAACTACCTTTTGAGATGCCAGTCATAAATATAATAAAAATGAAAGAAAAAAAAACAAGTTGATCCATTAAAGTTTTAAATCTGAAACAGATATGTTTATAAATTAAACATTTTATTAACAAACATATTTAGTGTTTATATGTGTGCCTTCAGAAATGCATTTATATATACATMTTATAAAAAGTAGGAGGARAATCAAAAAGGTTTGTTGTTAAATCCAACGAAGATCACCTGTAACAAAAAGAAAACTATATTAATTATAGAATCAAGTGAGATACAATAGCCTAACATATGAATCGTCCAATTCGCAGATGCACTTTTCAAATTGTATACTCTATTTATTTTTATCAAATATTTATTTACCGTTGCAATGAAATTAAATTTAAACGCGTGATTTTACCTTTACAAAATATAAAAAAAATATAAGTTACTAGAAAAAATAATATCCATTAATTATTAAGACTAATACTTTAAAACTGCATTACATAGAAAAGAAAAAATTAGAAATTTAATAAAATACGATCACAGTTAAAAATCTTAAAGACAAAAAAAAAAGAAAGATTACTTTAATATTTATTGTACGTTATTTAAGCTTCAAAATTTAATAAGGGAATTTAAATTTTTTAACTCGAAATAACTAAATACATATGCATCTTTTTGACGATATAGACACAAATTTGGTGTCCCAAGGAGATGGAATGGTCCATCATCTCCACTTACAACTAAAAATTAATGACGAGCAAAGAAATAGTAGAATAAAATATAAAATATGACTAGAGAGCCATTCTCTAAAGGTTCGAACTTGCTGTTGAACCTTAGAAAATAACTCAATAGCCTGTAGTTGCCCTCTTGAGCCACAATTAAGTGGGGGCCTCTTCGGCATTAAGCCTCTTCTTTCTTCATTCCTTGAAAACTGCATTTGGACATTTCCAACGTGCAAGCAAGATATAAGATCTTTCATACTACTTTTGCAAATGAACTCGTATTTTGTTATGATTCTAATTMACAATTATTCAAAAACTAATTTACATTTCGCGTTCACTTTTCTAGCTMGTGGACCATCAATGAATTTAGAGTTCATTGACCATACACGAGAATATTTAATCGAATGTCCAAACAGATAATAATTTCCCTCGATGACCTAATAACACTTCGCACTTTTAACGTCGAGTAATAAAATCGAATTGAAATAAATAGTGTAATAAATGTAATGCATTTTCTTGCAATATTTCCATTTCATTAATTCGTTATATTTAATTATATCAAATATTTCTAG
>NW_015149083.1:5297-18546 GCF_001465965.1 Polistes dominula
TCATTGTTATAATCAAATATCATCCAGGGTTTTTATGCCGCAAGCCTTTTCCCTGACGAGCCAATAAAAAAGGCATTGTTTCTTTGTTTGGCTCAACCACGTGTTTGATTAATTTTATTCKAATMCCWTCTTCCTCATCCCCAGCAACTAATTACCAGAGGACTCTTAATTGAGGAATTTGGTCATAACACATATCCTGAATCATTTGCTTATTTTTCAACTGTAAAAGTTTTGTTTTTCCAATATGCCCTCAACGCTTGTGCCATAATTCATAACTATCATTTTTACTGTTACTTACTTGGATGTTAATTAAATTTACCTTTTTTGTAACATCTAATTCTATAGATATTATCACCGTTTTACCATTTTTAGCGATTACCACGCCGTTCTAATCGAAGATGATACTTATCCTTTTCTCCTGCATTTTCCTCACTGACAGTAAGTTGTATGCGTCCGGGCAGTATAATACGTCTTCGAGAACTCCACTTCAACCCATGTTACTCGTCACGTGTATCTGTCCCTTCCTGGTGGCTGTGACGAATTCCCCATTCTTCGCTACAAAAACTTTAATGGGAGGATGTAATTCGACCGCACTTGAGAACATGCTATCATCGTTCACAAAATGATCCGACGCACCAGAATCGAGGTTGAAAACTAGTTTTCTTTTTCGGGTGACTTGATAATCCCCAAGGCAAATCCAGATATATGCTCATCTGTTGTCTTTCTTGTCGTCTGAGCAGTATGCACATTTTTATTCCTCTGCGTCATTTTGAATTGTTGGTTTTTTTGGTAGTAGAAACAATCCTTCATTCTATGTCCTTTTCTTCCACACTGGTGATACTTCCCACCAAATGAATTTCTGTTCTGTTTAAAACCTGCTTCTCTTCGATTTTGACTTTTATGTCTGCTTCCTTCAAACCTTACGTTGTTAAAATGATTCAACTTAGAATTTCTTGTTACTGGAGTCTCAACTTGCAACACCTTTGTAGTAGTGTCCATTCTCTCTCTATTAATATTTGTCTCACGATCAAGTAGTTTCTTTTTCACAATGTCCAGGGTAACGTTGGTTTCTGTCATCATCGTTTCGATGATAACCGACACTGTACTATACGCCTCGGGTAAACTTGACAAGAGAAGTGAGATTACCTCATTCTCCCTCACGGTAACTCCTGCAGCCGAAAGTTCATTTATTAATTTGTCAAATGTCTCAAAATGTTCCTTTAATTTTGTGTCATTTCTTATTTTTATGCTTAATAGCCTCTTTCTAATAGACAATTCGGTGGCCGTACTTAGGCTTTCATAAATTGTGTTTAAATTTGCCAAGATGGACTTTGCTGTACTACCAGGTGTATCATACTTGAGATGAGTATCCGTTAGATATTGTACAATTGTACATTTGGCAATACGTTCAGCCTTAGACCAACCCGTAGCAGCTAATGACAGAGGTTCTTCGTCAACCACTTTCAACACATCGAGTTCTTGCAATACATTTCTCACTCTATGTTTCCACGCATTGTATCTTGTACCGTCAAACTGCGGTATGTTTCTTCTGTCTGTAGACATATCCATTTTCACTAATTATATATATAAGTAAATCTAAAATGAACAACGCACAAAACTTAAACACAATGAATGCACAGGGTGATCCGGGCCCATAACATGTTTAGTTATAGGGGATATTAAAAAATTACTCTTTCTTATAACACAACATCTTTTTATTTTATATGATAAGGTGGAAGCACGTCTTTACTCAATAAGGAATAGAAAAAGAGTAAACGAATAACGAATAACGAATAAACCAAAAGAAAAATATTTCGTCGCCAAGCACTTAAGATGCAGCTACTCCTTGGTAGGGATAAAGAAAACAAAGATTAAGAAGGACCGCCCATCGATAGATCAAAATACTCTGTGTCCCACACCGGATATCGGATATTATTTATATACATAAAAGTATCGATTGCATTTTGTAGATATGGTAATATAAACGCAGAATAAAGAATACTGCGTAGAATTCAACAGCAAGTGTTTACTTTTCGCATATACTAAATGTTTGTTTGTATCTTGACTGCATCATAGAAAAAATTTTTTGGAATAAAAGAATTTGATACATCATTCTTGGAAAAATTTCGTATTTTTACCATAGACAAAATCGATTAAATTACAAGGGAAATTTTAGACAAGATGTGTACTTTTTCAGCTATCGAAAGTTTGTTCTTAGCTATACTGCATCATAGTAATATTTTTTGGTTTACAAAAATTTGATGCCACAAACTTGAAAAAAGTTCGTATTTTTTTATAAACGAAATTCCTTTGATATAAAAAACCAAAAAATTACACTCAAATAGTTTAAGCAAGTGTTTATTTTCGCATATAATAAATGATTGTTTTTAGCTTGACTGCATTGAAGAAATATTTTTAGGTTTACCCAAAATTGAGGCCAATATTTTGGTAAATTCTCCTATCTTAACTACAAAAAAAACTCGTACGAATCAGAATCCATAAATTACAAGAAAAAGGTTAGAGAAAATTTTTTCATTTTTCGGCTTTACAAAGTAAATTTTTAGCTATATGAATTAGAAAAAAATTGGTTTGTTTACTAAAATTTGATGCCACTATCTTGGCAAAAATTCGGTTTTTAACTATAAACGAAATTCCTATCATCAAAAATCGATAATATTACAAGTAAAATATTAGAGAGAATTTGTACATTTTTCAGCTATTTAAAGTATATTTGTAGCTTTACTGCATTATGGCAAAATTTGTTTGTTTATAAAAATTTGATGCAACTATCTTGGAAAAATATTGGTTTTTAATCATAAACAAAATTGCTATTATTTAAAATCAATAAATTTACAAGCAAAATTTAAGTGAAAATGTGTACTGTGACGTTCCGCCACGATTCGCCACCCAAATTTTTCGCAGTGATTCAAATCCAGTTGCGCGAGACATCATTCCAGTAGTTCGCCAAATAACAATAGAAACAATTATAAGTAGTACACATACAAGAATAACTATTACTCGTAATTCTCGAATATTCATTCTTTTTATTGAAATAAACTATTGGAAGAACTGTCCCGTGCAAGGCACAAGCCGGAACCATAAATTATCCGTTGAAGAACCTTTTTCTAGAATAAAAAATACCATTCTTCCTCCTGCAACGCACGTACCTGTCTTCACTCCAAATTCATACATTAAAATCCGACACTACCCTAAGACTTTCCATGGCGCCAGTAATATTTCTTTGCTGAATAGAGACCTTTCTTTTAACTAGCGTTGAAGGGCAATCAACAAATAAATAAATGTCGAGGGAAAAAAGTCAAATTCGAGACTCGTCATATAACGACTAAAAGGTTTTCAATAGCCACCAATATGCTCCAATTTCCTTACATGGACCCATTAGCTAACTCATAAATTTTACTGATGCATAGACATAGAAGCACCACTAATAAAAAGAAAACCTCTCCAAAGATTTCCTTCACTTCCACAATGTCCAGAACCTCCGCCTATATTCTACATACGAAGCATATCATAAAAATGCCAACTACGACGTAGGTAGGCAACCCTTACCAAAATCCTGGACTCTTTGCAACCGAATATTAACCCTCTCAAACCATAAACCCTTTTCCCGCGACCGAGTGTCGCCAAGCTAAGAGACGCTGGTAAAGGTCACGTAGGCCCAACGGAAATGTTACTCTCTAGAACTTTCTGGAACCAAAGATGATTCCTAAATATTTTCGCCTCGAGACGATGTAATTTGCGAAACTATGCGCTTGATTGAATAAATGACTAAATATCCGGAATTAGAGATATCCTAGAATAAAGAATAAATAAACCTCATCGTTAGAATCGTGTCAAGTATGTAGTTAATTAAAAGATAATGAAATGTAATCGTTCGAGAATAATGAATTGATGTTTATTAAGGATTAACAAAATGTAATTGAGAATAATTAACCAAAGACGTATAATGAATACAAGAAGGATATAAACGCATGAGTATTAAGCTACGAGATTATATATATATATATATGGAATATGTAAAAATATATTAGATATGTAAATGTATTATTAGTCCATGAGGACATAGGAATTTTCTCGAACGAGGATGCATAGGAAGCTTGGGCCAGCTAAGGACTAAGAGTGGGGGTACCAGAGCTACCCCTTCCACGAAGGACTTTCGGGGGCTATAAAAGCCAGAGTCCATCGCCCCCAGGGGTCACTTACGTTTTTCGTTTCGTTACTTTCAGTTCACTCTTCCTGTTTTCACTTTTAACTTCAACTTTTTGGTTTTGACTTCAATAGATAGATTCAACAGTCACTTATAATTTTCCAGTCACTTACGTTTTTATTTTAATACTTATAGTTCAACTTATAGTTTGACTTCAACTTATATCTTGATCTTTACTACTAGCTTCCAGCTATTCAATCTTTAAATATTACTCGATTGATCAATTATAATAAACAAATTAACTTTCGGGTCTTTGAGTGTCTCGACCCCTTTTGGAAAGAAATCAGCCAAGGCCTCCTGTGCAATCTCGAAAGCAACCAGCAACTGTACCAAAATACTGTAAGTCACCAATCATTTTTATCATTAAATTTTTCATTAAATCAGAGCTGCGATTCACGAATCTTCTCCCTTGCTTCAAAACCTTCCTTAATCCACCCCCTTATCGTACGCTTTTTGCCAGACTATATCACTGTTTTAAACGATAAACGAACCAGCCTGGTCCCGGTTAAACTTGGTGAAAGCAGAGTGACCATAAACAGGCATTACTTATACTACTTAACAAACTTCGTCCTCCAGGACGTAACAGTACTTTTTTCAGTTATCTAGAGTTTGTTTGTAGCTTTACTGCTTTATAAAAAAATTTGATTTTTTACAAAAATTTGATACCACAATCTTGGAAAAATTTAGTTTTTCAAGTATAAAAAAAATTCCACTCATTCAAAAACAAAAAAATTACACTCAAATAGTTTAAGCAAGTGTTTTTTTTCGAATGTAATAAATTATTGTTTGTAGCTTGACTGCATTAGATTCAAATTTTTATGTTTTCCAATATTTAATGCCAATATGTATGTAAATTCTCGTATTTCTACTACAAAACAATTCCTACGATTCAAATTCGGTTAAATTACAAGCAATATTTTAGAGAAGATGTTTACTTTTTTCAGCTATCGAAAGTTTGTTTTTAGCTTTATTAAATCATAGAAAAACTTGTTCGTTTACAAAAATTAGATTCCTCAATCTTAAAAAATTTCGTATATTTCTTTAAAAAATAATCCTTTGTTTAAAAAACCTTTAATTACACTCAAAATTTTTGTACAAGTGTTTACTTTCCGCATATACTAAACATTTGTTTGTATCTTGACTGCATCATAGAAAAAATTTTTTGGTTTAAAAGAATTTCATGCAGTAATCTTTGAAATATTTCGTTTTTTTACAATATTAAAATTTCCTCAAATTTAAAACTGATAAAATTAACCTAAAAGGTAAGGAAAAGTGTTTAGTTTTCGCATATACTAAATGTTTGTTTGTAGTTTGACTCCATTAGAGAAATTTTTTAGGTTAACAAAAATTTGATGCCAATACGTTGGTAAATTCTTGTGTCTTTTTTTTCCGTTGAGGTTTGTTTACCCGGGCGCTCAGTCTCTGGACCATTGTACCCGGGCCCCTTGCGTGGAAAAACCTATGACCGTAGCGGTCCCGCGGGCAGCCCCGACTCCCTTGCAAAGCACAGCAGTTTGACCGCCCCTGAGCCCACTAGGTCGAAGTTGGCGGTGGTCCCAAGGACATCATTTCTGACGTCCGCGAGCCCAACGCATTGAGTTATGAGATGGAGGGGGGTATCCTCCCCTTCTACGCAGCTGCCGCAGACAGAGTCTTGTGCAAGACCCAGTCACGTAAGGTGCTTTCTAAGGTGCCAGTGCCCGGTGACCGAAACTAAAACCAGCCTCAATTGGGCTCGGTTCAGGTTGATCAACTCGGTACCTAGCTTCTCCGAAGGCCCTGAAAACAGAGCCTTCGTGTGCCTCATGCCAGAGCCTTGCACCCAGAGATCCCCGAAGCGGTCCGTGGCCCAATTCTTAGACCTCCTCCGCATGAGCCCCTCTGACACGCTGATGTGGCATTGGTTTGCCAGATCGTGCCGTGAAGCTCCAAGTCTAGCAAGCTCGTGCTCCCTTTCGTTGCCTTGAACGCCACTATGACCCGGCACCCAGAGCGACCTTACTCTGTTGACACTGCCTAGCCGTGTCAACTAGTCGACACAGTCCTTCACCAGCCCTGACTTGACCACGGTGCTGTGTACGAGTCTGAGCGCTGTGTGACTGTCACTAAAAAATATAGATATGTTTGCCATAGTAGCCCCTTTCAAGGATACTGTGGGCGCAGGCCCAAATGGCAAACAGCTCCGTCTGAAGAACAGAGGCGGTACCGGTTAGGGTGTAGGACAATTCGGTCCTAGGCCCTCCTGACCAGACCCCTGCTCCCGCGTTGGAACCCGCTTTAGCCCCATCTGTATACCAGACGGGCCCTGCGGGTGCTAATAAATGATTTGGGTCCGCTGCCCATGACTGTCTATCTGTGAAGAGGACCTCATAGTTGTGCTGGAAATGGTACTTCTTTGTGCACCAGTCACCCCCAAGACGGTTGACTTACTCGAAGTCTTCCGTTCTTGACAGGATCGATGTGTGTCCGTAGGAGGCCCGCCTCCAGCTCCCACTGACTAGCAGCCTAAAGGCTGCGCTTCTGGCTCTTTCCTCCGCCGCAATGTGCGAAGGTAAGATGTTTAGCAGAGCCCCTAGAGCCAGGGTCTGGGTAGTGCGCATCGCGCCCGTAATTCTCAGCCCTGTTAGCCTGTAGACCCTGTCTAACGCTTTCCTGCTTTGAGCCCGCTCGACGCCGGGCCACCAAACTAGGGGGGCGTACGTCAGTTAAGGGACAAGTATGGCGGTGTAAATCCACCTAACCATCTGTGGTTTTAACCCCCACGTCTTTCCAAACATCTTCTTGCAGGCCCAGAAGGTATTAATAGCCTTCCTGGCCTGGTTGTCGATGTAGCACTTCCCACTGAGCTTGCTATCGAGCGTCACCCCCAGGTAGCGAACTTCCCGGGAGAACGTCAGCTCAGTTCCAAATATTGAGGGAGGCCTTATGTTGAAAAGCCTCTTCCTCGTAAAGAGTACCATCTCAGTCTTATTCGGGTTCACCCTCAAAGACGTCGACGTGCACCAATCCTGAACGATGTCGAGCGCTCTTTGCATCTTGCTCTACATCGTGACTGGGTGATTGCCGGTGACCGCTATGCAGATGTCATCGGCAAACCCAACCGTTTTAACCGCTAGCTCCCCGAGCTTGCTCAGGAGCCTGTCGACAACCATGAGCCATATCACTGGGGAGGTAACTTCACCCTGAGGGCACCCTCTGCCGACGTGAGCCCTGATGTCAGTCCCGCTGAGACTAGCAGTGATGATACGTGAGCGAAGCATGAAGTCCATCCACTGGACGATAGTGTCGTCGATGTGGAAATTCCTCGCTGCTCCGCATATAGCTTTGAAGGAGGTGTTATCGAACGCCCCCTCGATGTCTAAAACAACACATAACGTGGCTACTTTCCTGTCGAGGGCACCTTCTATCTCGTGAACGAGGCAATAAAGAGCCGTCTCGACAGACTTACCTGCTTGGTAAGCGTGCTGCGATGGCTGCACCGGCATCCTCGTCAGCGCTCCATCTCTTATACACCTATCAACGAGTCTTTCCAGCGTTTTCAGCAGGAAAGACGTCAAGCTGATAGGCCTAAAAGCCTTGGCTTGGTCATATCTGTCTTTTCCCGTTTTTGGGATAAAGACTATTTTGACCTCCCGCCATGGCTTAGGTACGTATCTCAAGGCTAAACACGCTCTAAAGACACGGATCAGATGCTTAAATAGCCGATCCCCTCCATTCTGTAGAAGAGCGGGGAAGAGCCCGTCAGCCCCCGGGCTTTTGTACCCGTCGAACGAGTCCAGAGTCCAGCGAATCCTGTCATACGTTACCACTGCTGCAGCAGTTGTCCAGTTACCGGGTCTCGTGGCGCGGAGCTCCCCCTGAGTCAAGGGGTTATGCTTGACCTGACCGGATCCCGGGAAGTGTACCTCCAGTAGGTGGGCAAGAATGTCCTCGTGTTTCTCAAGCTGCTCCCCGTTCGGGAGAGAGAGTCCACCGAGGCTTGGCTGTTGGCCATTGGCAAGGATTCTGCGAAGTTTGGCCACAAGAGGAAGGGCCTCAACTTCAGAGCAGAATTTTTTCCAGGCCTCACGTTTAGATTTCTTAATGAGCTTCTTATAGGCCCTCTGCTCGTTCCTATAATTAGATCAATCTTCAGAGCCATTTGATTTTAAGGCTCTATTTAGGAGGCGGCGAGAACTTGAGCGTAGTGAGCTCAACTCTTTGCTCCACCCTACTCTTGTCCTGCTCCCCCGTGTCCTAAGAGGGCAAGCAGCTTCAAAGGCCTGAGTGATGGAAGAGGAGAGTAGGCTCACCCGTTCCTCAATCAGACCCTCAGTCCTTAGCCCTCCGCTTATTCCCCCGAGCCTGCCTTCAAGGTCCCTCTTGTAGAGAGCGTAGTCAGTGGCCCTTGGGTCTCGGTAGGTCCTGACAACGGGCTGTGCCGTCTCAGTCCTGTGCTTGAAGAGGATGTGGCGGTGATCCGAGAGTGAATCCTCATCGTCCACTCGCCACTCCTCAAGCAACCGAGCCACCCTGGGGGTGCCCAGTGTTAAGTCTATCACCTCTTGTCTCCTCGAGGTGACGAAGGTTGGTCTGGATCCCCTGTTGAGGATCTCCAGATTCGACGACAAGAGGTATTCCAGCAAAGCCGTCCCTCTCTTATTTGTATTTGAGCTGCCCCATGCGACGTGGTGCAAGTTAGCGTCGCATCCGATCACAAGGTCCAGCCCTTCTCTGCGGCAATGTTCCACCACGACCCTCAGTTCCTCTGTAGGCGGATGTTCGGCCGAGTCGTAGGGGAAGTATGCTGAACAGACGATAAGGTCCGTCAGCCCACCTCCCAACCTTAACCTAACCGAGGCCAACGCAAGGTCCCTGCTGCAGAATCTGCTTAGTTTCAGGGCGTGGTGCCTTTTGGATATAAAGACACACGCCCTTATGCCGGGTTCGCAAGGGTCATATACTAATGTCCCCATGCTGCGAGCTTAACAAGCCAGGCCTGGCTGAGAACTGCCGAGGCCGCTATACAGTGTTGCAGATTGATTTGTGAGAGTTGGAGGCACTCTACCCCACTAGGTGATGGCGCGTGCGCCCTTCTCCCTTTGTTTTGATTAGGGGATTGGGAAGGTGAGGGGAAGGGAAAGGGAGGGGAGGAGAGGATAGGTATTGGAAGGGGTATGGAATGGGGAAGAGGACAACAGGTCACACTACCGGCCATCGTCCTCGATCCCATGTCTCTCAAATGCCTTCGGGGCCTCTATGGTCCCCTGGGCCGTTGTAGACGGCCCCGTTAGGGACCCAGCAATGGTCCGTTGGACACCACGCCGGGTCTCCTCCTCGAACAGGGCGATGGCCTTGGGCGGTCTACCTCTGGCCTTCGTCCCACTCCCCGTTTTTCCATCGGACTAAGCCCTTGCCACCGCGTCCTATGCGTCAGTAAGCGCTTGTGACGCCTTGGCAAGTTCCCGCTCCTTCGGCGTCAGCCTGGAGACGGCTTTCTGCGTAGTGGTGGTCCCTGTAGCCGCAGTCCACTCCACCGGACAACCCCGCTGCGCGTCCGCTCCTGGATCACTCTTGGTCCTCACAGGAGCAGGTGCCCGCCCTTCCGCCTTCGCTCCGACCAGGGCTTCGTAAAAACGGGCCCTGCCCAGACCGAAGTGAGGGGCGAGCTTCAGCTTTTTCAGCTGATCTAAAGAGGCCGCATCCACGCCTAACACAGCGTGGATCTTGCCCTGGACAGCCCTTCGGTCCCACACCTTCCACAAGGAGGCTGAGAGTCCCGGGTTCTGCCTTTGAATCTTCTAAAGATGGTCGGCATATTCTCATCCGTGTCGGGGAACACTGCCGTCATCTTCTACAGCCTCGGGAGGTATTCCCTCTCCAACACCTGGAGTTGAGCTCCCTCCCAGGGTTTAAGACTCGGGACAATGGCCTTAAGCCATGCCTTTGCCTGTTCGTCCGAGCAGGTTATCCAGAGGACTCCCTGTCCGTAACGGGTCCTCTCGAAGCGTGGGACTACCTGATCCATTGGGATCGAGTCCAGCGCCCCTAGGAGTGCCCGCAGTAGTAACACACCCCTCTCCTAGCCGAGAGTAACTTCTGGGAAATCAGCTGGCGCGATGGCCAGCCTTATATCTCCAGCCAAAGCATCCGCATAATTAGTAGGACTTGCGGCGATCCTACTCTTCTTGATAGCTGCGGATCTTTCCGGCGGGGTGCTGTCTGAAGGTCTGGGCCTCTTGGTAGGGCCCTGACCAGTAGATGCCCCTTTTCCACATCTTCGCGGTGTGACTTAGAAATTGGGACCTGCAAAGCCAATCTGGCTTTGCTTGCCTTTCTCTTCGCAGCACCGCTCCGGTTTTTCTTCTTTTTTGTTTTGGGCGATGAGTCCGTGGGTCCAGCTTTCGCCGATCCCTCCTCCCCACCGCTCAAGGTCGTATCTTTAACGACTGGAGTGGGTTCTTCATGCGAAGTCCCCACGCCAGCTTGTGTTTTAGTTTGTATGCTTGTTATATATGGCTCCATACGAGTCCCACGAGTAGTCAGGAATTAAACGGTCCGTCAACACAGAGCCTGTTGCGGTGATAAGGCAAGATACAATGGGGGGTTGCCCAGTACCCCAAGGGCATCGTTTGCGTCACTTTATCCAAGTGCCATCCAGCCATCGGCACGATTGCTTCCACCTTACCATGGGGAGTGGTCCGCGGTGTGACCTTCGGCCCCCCAGGCCGATTTTTACGTTAGCCGAGTCCCTTATATCCCGCGCTATCCCGGGGTTAGGCCCTCGTGCTCGGGGTCGAAGTCACCAAAGACGCTCCGTTCACCGCCACGAGAAAAAAACTTCCCTCTGGGCGTCCTTCTATCAGCAACCTGAAGACGCGCCCGGTTGGCCTCACCTATGCCCCCGGACTTCTACACGAGGCCCGGTGAGCCCGGGTATTGAATATTTACTACTAAAAAATTCCTGTTATTTAAAATCGATAAAATCACAAGCAAAATGTTATATCAAAAAAGTACATTTTTCAGCTAATCCAAGTTTTTTAGTAGCTTTACTGCATCATAGAAAAATTTGTTAGTCTAAAAGAATCTGATGTCATAATCTTCAAAATAATCCGTTTTTAGAATATTCTAAAATTTCCTATAATTCCAAATCGATAAAATTAAACTTAAAACGTTAGAAAAAGTGTTTAGTTTTCCCATGTACTAAATGATTTTTTGTAGCTTGACAGCATCATAAGAAAAATTTATCGTATCATTACTACTACATACTACAAAACAATTCCTACGATTCAAAATCAGTTAAATTACAAGCAAAATTTTAGAAAAGATGTGTAATTTTTTTAGCTATCCAAAGTTTGTTTGTAGCTATACTTAATCATAGTAACATTTAATGGATTACAAAAATTTGATGCTACAAACTTGAAAAAATTTCGTATTTTTTTATAAACGAAATTCCATTTATATAAAAGACCAAAAAATTACACCCAAATAGTTTAAGCAAGTTTTTATATTGGCATGTAATAAATGATTGTTTTTAGCTTGAATGCATTAGAGAAAATTTTTGAGGTTTACCAAAAATTGATGCTAATATGTATGTAAATTCTCCTATCTCTACTACAAAACAATTTCTACGATTACAAATTGGTTAAATTACAAGCAAAATGTTAGAGAGAATTTCTATATTTTTTAGCTATCTGAATTAATAAATCAAATATCTATTTTCAGCTACTATAATCAGCTAAGAAACATATAAGTAAAAAAATCTCTTTATCTTGCTTACTTTTTGAGATATTTTCAAAAATGTAAAAAAAGGAGGGAATTTGTTTTTTATATTTTGAATATATCTGAAAAAATAAGGAAAATACAATATTTTTGTGCAAGACCTCTTTTGTAGCAAATAAAATTTTCTACAAAACGTAATATATACAAAATTGGCTCTATCTGGCTTACTTTTTGAGATATCTAAAAAATGTAAAAGAAGGTAGGAATTGGTTTTTTATTTTTTTAATATATCTCGAAAAGTAAGGAAAATACAATATCTTTGTAAATAACCTTTTTTGTAGGAAAGAAATTTGTCTACAAAACATAGTTTACTAAAATCGCACTATCTTGCTTACTTTTTAAGATTTTTAAAAAAATGGAAAACAGGTTGGAATTTTTTTTTTATTTTTTTTATATATTTCGAAAAGTTAGGGAAATACAAAATCTTTGTAAATAAGCTTTTTTGTAGGAAATTAATTTTTCTACAAAACATAATTTACTACAATCGCTCTATCTTGCTTGCTTTTTAAGATTTTTAAAAAAATGTAAAAAAAGGTGGGAATTTGTTTTTTATTTTTTTAATATATTTCGAAAAGTAAGGGAAATACAATGTCTTTGTACATAACCTTTTTTGTAAGAAATAAAATTGTCTACAAAACATTATACACTAAAATCACTTTTTCTTGCTTACATTTTGAGATATTTTAAAAAATTTAAAAAAAGGTAGGTATTTGTTTGATTTTTTTCAATATATCTCGAAAAGTAAGGGAAATACAATATCTTTGAAAATAGAATTTTTTGTAGGAAATAGTATTGTCTACAAAACATAATATATAAAAAATCGCACTATACTGCTTACTTTATGAGATATTATTTAAAATGTAAGAAAAGGTAGGTATTTGTTTTTTAATTTTTAATATATTTCGAAAAGTAAGGGAAATAGAATATCTTTGTACATAACCTTTTCTGT
Organism: Polistes dominula; assembly: GCF_001465965.1. Next base: position 18,233 of record NW_015149083.1, read on the forward strand.
AAGAAATGAAATTTTCTACGAAACATAATATAAAAAAATCGCTTTATCTTGCTTACTTTTTGAGACATTTTAAAAAATGTAAATAAAGGTGGGAATTTGTTCGTTTTTTTTTAATATATCTCGAAAAGTAAGGAAAATACAATATCTTCGTAAATCATCTTTTTTGTAGAAAATAAAATTGTCTACAAAACATAATATATAAAAAATCGCTCTATTTTTCTTACGTATTGTGATATTTTCAAGAATGTAAGAAAGGTGGGAATATGATTTTTTTTTTTTTTAATATATCTGGAAAAGTAAGTGAAATACAATAT
>NW_015149083.1:23545-96415 GCF_001465965.1 Polistes dominula
CTTTTTATTGAAGCGTTTATACCACACACAACATTTACTTAAGTATATAATAACCTATGTATATGCATATATATATTACCAAGAGGTATAGAACTCTGCTCCTGCTCTTTTTCTTTTAATTTGTTTTGTATTTTCAGACTGTTTACGCCTTTTGAAGTTGTAGGTTGGCTCATTCCGAATTGTTTTGTGTATTCGTCTTGACTCATACGAGGGTTTTCAGGAATCAAACGCACTAACTTTTTATCTTCCAATTCTCTATGTTGTCTTTTTAAAGTAGTTCTTTCTAAATTGAAATTATCTTTCTTGAAGAGTTTATACCACATACAACATGTACTTAAGTATATAATATCTATTCTATTTATATCACAATTAAATATAATTTGTCAAATCGTTAAATTTATTTTCTTGAATTTTACATTTTTCTCCGAAAAATAAATAGAAGACAAAATGTATATATTATATTATATTAAAATTCTATATATATATATATATTACCAGGAGGTATAGAACTTTTGTCCTGCTGTAGTTCTTTTAATTTGTTTTGATATTCCTGACTGTTTACATAATTTGAAACTGATTGTTGACTTATTCCAACTTTTGCTGCCATCTTTCTTTGAGTAATACACGGGTCTTTAAGTTTCAAACGCACTAATTTTCCAATTACCCGTTCTTTGTTTAGTTGTTTTGAAGTAGGTTTGCCTAAGTTGAAATCACCTTTCTCGAAGCTTTCATACCAATTATAACATGATTTGCGGGATATAATATCGTTGCCATAAGCGTATATAAGCATTCGGTGAGCTTCACCGGCGAATTCTCTACTATTAAAATAATAAAGTGTCACCTCCTGCAAATGACGTTTAGTCGGTATATAATTCGACATTTCTAATTTGAAATAGCTATATATAATGTGAACACAAGTAAACAACCGATACTACCAAGTTATCTTCACGAAATGTTAAAGAGTATTCCAAGCTGTCTTATATGTACGTATTTGACGTCTACTTGTCGCTAATGCCATCTACAACAATTTATATATATATAGGACATTCCTCGTCAAATCCGCCACTTTTCACTCCTACGCCTTTCGAATTCGATGAAAGTTTTTGGAAGTGAAAACTTCTTTAGAATAGGGAGTGATTCGAAAAAAATGAAACGCTGGTTCAAGCAACGAAGCGGTAGATAGCGAGGCAACGAAGCCTGTATACGGATAGGCAACGGAGCGACGGGCCGCTATGCAAGGCCCACGATATTTAGTAAGAAGAGAAATAGAGACAAACATATAGGATTGAGCCTGCGAGAGAATGAGGCATTATATAGCTATACAGTATTTTTCCTATTCTCGGTCTCCTCTTTATGGAGATATCGCTCCTGGTTGTATATGTGTGTGTTTGTGTGCGAAAGCATGAACACATATTCTTTCGATAGTCAAAATGTTTGTAGATAGGAGCGATAGAAGATAGAAGAATGAATAGGGATAAGCACATAGGTATGCGACAAAAGTATTAGGTCCAAACCAACCGACGGTCGAAATAAAGAAAGAAGGTGCGTGGTCTGTTTTTATTTCACCAAAAACGTGGTATTTCTTTTCTATTTTTCTATTCTATTTCTATTTAAAAATGTTTTTTTTTTTTTTTTTTGAAAAATTGGTATTAAATTCTTTATTTCGCAAATATTATATTAAATAATTATGAAATACATAGAATATATAATAACTGTATTGTCTGAAATACTTTAAAAAAAAAAAGGATTACCAGATACATCAGAGAAAAAGAATTAGAGAGCACTGTAGGATACATTACGAGCAGCTGACAAATTCCATTCAAAAGCAAGTAAATTACTGTCACATTTTTTTTTGTTCCTCTATAAAATATATTTGATTTATAAAGACAAAATATGTCTATTAAATTTGATTTTTATATGTTTTTATATAAAATATCCAAAGAGATGTACTGACCCATGCATATAAGAAAATTATATTATTAATTGTGATATTTGCGTATTTAAGAAACTTGTACTAATTTTTCAATAAAATAAAAACACTTTTAAGATGTTGAACGCCCAGCGTAAATCGGTAGTGCTTACCACGGAGCTGAAGTTTGAAAATCGTAGTGTACACAGTTCGATAAGCTGAGAGAGCGATACGATTCAATGCATTTTTTAGATTTTTTGTTGTTCAGATCTTTATTTAGACGAGAGTATTTAGAAAGATAAGTTTGTGGTTAAGGAATAAAGACGAGACACGTTATAAATAATAAAGGGTCTGGAAGTGTGGCAGGCTATAGAGTTGAAAAAACATTTCTAGAGAATATCTCTATTAGATCTCTCATTGCATTTTACCAGAACCTTCGTTCAGTCCAGCAGTATTTTTCATATGTTTTTCGTAACATCTTTATTTCATCTATCCTAAAATGTTTGTTAGAGAGCGCAAGAATGTAGATGAAAACGGGAAATTGAAAACTATACTAACAAAAAAATTTTATACCTGAGTTTCAAAAAAAGGATTATTTCTATTTACCTAATTTCTGACGAATTATATTTCGTTTGATAAACATCCTACCATTTTGGTGACTATTTATAACTATCGCATTCAGCATTCCGTTTTTATTGCTTGAATTGTGAAAAGTGCACTTTTTATCAGCTATTCCACCCAGAGACCATACCTTATATATATATAATACTCCTTTGGGCACCAGTCACCCCCAAGACGGTTGACTTCCTCGAGGTCTTCCGTTCTTGACAGGATCGATGCGTGCCCGTAGATGGCCCACCTCCAACTCCCACTGTCTAGCAACATAAAAGCTGCGCTTCTGGCTCTCTCCTCCGCTGCAATCTGCGGAGGTAAGATGTTGAGCAGGGCCCCTAGAGCCAGGGTCGGGATAGTGCTCATCGCACCCATAATTCCCAGCCCTGTTAGCCTGTAGACCCTGTCTAACGCTTTCCTGTTTTGAGCCCGCTCGACGCCGGGCCACCAAACTTGGGAGGCGTACGCCAGTTGAGGGACCAGTATGGCTAGGGACCCAGCAATGGTCCGTTGGACACTACGCCAATTCTTCTGAGGGGTCGTCTTGAACAGAGCGATGGCCTTGGGCGGTCTACCTCTGGCCTTCGCCCCGCCCCCCGTCTTTCCATCGGACTGAGCCCTTGCCACCGCGTACTTTGCGTCAGTAAGCGCGTGTTACGCGTTGGCGAGTTCCCGCTCCTTCGGCGTCAGCCTGAAGACGGCTCTCTGCGCAGCGGTGGTCCTTGTAGCCGCAGTCGACTCCACTGGAACCCCCCGCTGCGCGTCCGCTCCTGGATTACTCTTGTTCCTAACAGGAGCAGGTGCCCGTCCTTCCGCCTTCGCTCTGACCAGGGCTTCGTAAAAACGGGCCCTGCCCAGAACGAAGGGAGGGGCGTGCTTCAGCTTTTTCAGCTGATCTAAAGAGGCCGCATCCACGCCTAACACAGCGTGGATCTTGCCCTGGACAGCCCTTCGGTCCCACACCCTCCACAAGGAAGCTAAAAGTCCCAGGTTCTGCCTTTAAAGTCTCATAAAGATGGTCGGCATGTCCTCATCCGTGTCGGGGAACACCGCTGTCATCTTCTTCAGCCTCGGGAGGTATTCCCACTCCAACACCTGGAGTTGAGCTCCCTCCCAGGGTTTAAGACTCGGAACAATGGCCTTAAGCCATGCCCTCGCCTGTTCGTCCGAGCAGGTTATCCAGAGGACTCCCTGCCCGTAACGGGTCCTCTCGAAGCGTGGGACTACCTGATCCATTGGGATCGAGTCCAGCGCCCCGAGGAGTGCCCGCACTAGTAGCACACCCCTCTTCTAGCCGAGAGCCACTTCTGGGAAATCAGCCGGCGCGATGGCCAGCCTCATATCCCCAGCCACAGCATCCGCATAATTTGTAGGACTTGCGGCGACCCTACTCTTCTTGATAGTTGCGGATCTTTCCGGCAGAGAGCTGTCCGGAGGTCTGGGCCTCTTGATAGGGCCCTGACCAGCGGCTGCTCCCTTTTCCTCATCTTCGCGGTGCGACTTAGGGGTTGGGCCCTGCAAGGCCAATCTGGCTTTGCGTTCCTTTCTCTTCGCAGCCCCGCTCTGATTTTTCTTCTTTTTTGTTTTGGGCGATGAGTCCGTGGGTCCAGCTTTCGCCGATCCCTCTTCCCCACCGCTCAAGGTCGTATCTTTAACGACTGGAATGGGTTCTTCATGCGAAGTCCCCACGCCAGCTTGTGTTTTAGTTTGTATGCTTGTTTTAAATGGTTCTATACAAGTCCCACGAGTAGTCAAAAATTAAACGGTCCGTCACCACAGAGCCTGTTGCGGTGATAAGGCAAGATACAATGGGGGGTTTCCCGGTACCTCAAGGGCATCGTTTGCGACACTTCACTCAAGTTCCATCCAGCCATCGGCACGATTGCTTCCACCTTAGCTTGGGGAGTGGTCCGCGGCGTGGCCCTCGGTCCCCCAGGCCGATTTTTACGTCAGCCTGCGCTCTTACTCTTATAGCCTTTGCTATTTTACGATAGCCTGCGCTATCCCGGGGTCAGGCCCTCATGCTCGGGGTCGAAGTCGCCAAAGACGCTCCGTTACCCGCCACGAGAAACCAACTTCCCCCTGGACGTCCTTCTATCCGCCACCTGAAGACGCGCCCGGTTGGCCTCACCAATGCCCCCGGACCTCTACACGAATTCTTCACTATGGATAATTTTTATAATATTAATCATCAGTTTTGATGTTACAATTTTTATAATAGAAACATTTCTTCTAAAAAATTCACGTTGGAATATTCCTTCAAATTTCGTAATCATATCACTTGTTCTTAGAATAATAATGTTATATCAATTTTTTGTGTAATTCATACATATAAGTAATACCTAAATAAACAAATGAAAAATCTATTAATTTTAGACTGAATTATCAAAACAGCATGGATATGTCGCCGAAGAACACATGATTATTACAGAGGACGGTTACATTTTATTTTTTCATCGAATACCTGATAATCCACAATCAAATATTACCAATGAAATCAAACCAATAGTATTGTTACTACATGGAGCACTTGCTTGCTCCAATATTTGGATTTTGTTCGACTCTGAAAGAAGTCTGGGTAAATATATCCAATAGTCATAATATTTATAACAAGTACATAGATATAACAACATAAAACATTAAATAAAATAAAATAAATTTATAATTTAATTATAACTGATTGTTATAACAGCTTATTCACTTRCGGATGCTGGATTTGATGTATGGCTTGGAAATACTCGAGGAAATATATACGGTCAAGGTCATGTGAATTTTTCAACGATGGACAAAGAATTCTGGCAGTATAGGTCAGTTATACGGTTTTATATTAATATTTTATGTGCGGTTGACTCTCAACTGATGCGTTCCAGAGATCTCTGTGTTGATGAATTATTTTTCTTTCGCATGAGCTCCGTTGTTTAATGATGATATTCTGAATTCATATACTAAAGACAGGACCCGCCCTCGCGTCCATCTCCGAAAACGGCGAATGGGAGTCAAATGGATAATATAAATGAAGAAAAAGGAAATACAAAACAAATTACTATTGTTCATTTCGTGTCTGTAGTTGAAATTATTATTATTATTATTATTATTATTATTATTATTATTATTATTATTATTATTATTATTATTATATTATTTGTTCTTTAAAAAAAGAGGTAGTACTTCGGACGATATTGAAACAAGCCGTGGTCTAGAATTTTGTAATATATGAGAAATAACTTTATTAAATAGATACATTTTACTGCTTCTCTGAATAGTCCGGGAGCTAGCAACGTTTTCGAGAGGAAATTGGGGATAAGCTAATTTTTTGATATGTCGTTCTTCTTGATCTTTCGGTTAGAACCTGAACTTCTTGGCTGGCCGTAGGTCTTGAGTTTACTAGTGCGCATCCTACCTGTACAAGTAATAATTCTAGATTTTAAAAAAAGGTTGAGAAGCCTAATTTTTTATTTATTGACTTTAGATAGATTTATCAAACATAAATTTTTTATTGCCATGCACTTTTCTCATTACTAAATATCTGCAAATGCGATTTTTTTTTAAATAAAAAATTAAAAGTATCTTGGTATTCATGTAATTTTAATATTATGTTATTTAAGTATACAGAAACCTGAAATTAATTTGCCAAGTGTTTATTTGCTTGTTAAACCTAAAATAGGAACGACAAACTTATGAAAAGTATCGCACACTTACATATTGCTATGCACCACAGTATATTGATACGTGGTTTACATTATAATATTTTTTAGGGAGTATCTGACAATATGACTATGGATATGAGAATAATCTTAAACAATATAAACAACATGATCCACAAGAATACGATTTAACTAAAATAACAACCCCAGTAGCTTTGATATATGGGAAAAATGATACTTATATAGATAAAAAGGTTATTATAATTTTTATTTTACAATTAGAATATAATAAATTTTTTCTTTTGTCAATAATGATTAATCTTCATTTATTTTTTGCAGGATTTGTTTAAACTTTACAAAAGTCTATCAAATGCGATTTTAGAAACAGTATCAAGTAAATATTTCTCTCACATGGATTTCTTTATTTCGAAAAATTTAAAAACAGTAGTGAATGATTGTAATGTAAAATTATTGAAACAATATTCGCATTAAATGATTGGTAATATTCCAATATTTCTTATGTCTAATAATAACGTATCTTTAACAATATCTTGAATTTTTTAAGAGATAAAAAAAAAGAATGTACGTGGCCTCCACGCGCGATAGATTTAGAACTTGTATYATCGTATGGAAAATAATAAATAGATCTGTAGAAGAGAGGTGACAAAAAAGAGGGAAATTTATTAATGCACGGGTTTTATTGAAAATATTTAGAACAGCATTTATAAAATTCTTGGTTATTCTGTTTCCAATGCGTCGCGTACGGCAGTCAGATTGATTAAAAATACAAACACTAAACTCTTTTATTACATGTAAATTTTACGAACTATATTAGATATTACATTAAAATTTAATTTTATGAACTATTATATTTCGCTTAACAAAACACACTAAATAATCTTTACTCCAATAACGGAATTACAAATGTAATACTTATAATATAAATGTAATTGCTAACAAAACTGTTTTATTTTTTACAGAAATGTACATATTTCTATATTGTTGTAAGTTCTTATTTATTATTTGTAAGTATTTTGTTGTCGATATATGGTCTATATTTTTTGTTTGTAACAATTTTGAAATCAAGTTTATTCTATTTATTATTTAAAATAAAATTATGCAGAGAAAAACAAATTCAAATATATTCAGTTTTTTAATTAGTCTAAATGCTTCTTTTCATTCTCTTTTTTCACTTTTAAAACATAATTGATCTTTTAAATGAAAAAAAAGGATATATTCTGTTACCAAAAGAATTTAATATTGTATTATCTATGATTATTTAACATGATTATAATAAAGTATATTGGGAAGAGGAGGAGAGGCAGCGATGCAGGGTCTGCGGATGGGAGAGGGAGACGTGGGAACATGTGATAGAAGGATGCATCAGAACAGAAAGTGAGGAGGACGGGAGAAGATAGAGGAAAAGATAAGAGAGATATTGGATGAGAGTGGAAGGAGGGAAGAATGGATGAGGATGGTGAAGATTTGGAGAGAGGGAAGAGAGGGACAAAGTTTGGTGAAAAGAGGAGAATACGGTGGCTCAAAGGGGGCAGATGAGAGGAAAGGAGGAAAGGGAGGGAATGGAATGGAATGGAAAGGGATTGTAACCCTTCGGGGAATCAAATAAAGATTATTATATTCTATAATAAAGTATATTAGTAATAATAATTATTTACAAATACTTTTCCCTAATATTCTTAATCTTTTTTTTTAAGAATAAATATGTACTTTACAAACTATATTAGTTTTATATTTATTAGTTTTATTTAATTGATCGATATTTGCAGATTTTTCTGTTATTGATTTTTCTGTTTGCAGATTGTCTGTCCCCTTTAGTCCTTCGTCACCCACCTACTTATCCGTGTTCACTCTCCGAGACTTAAAACTCCCCTACATTATTATTAATTAGCATTAGGAACTCGAAAATTCATTGCCGCAAATACCAAATCCCGCCATTGTTCCCGTCATTGAGCGTGATCCTTCCATTCGTGGTCCTCGTATCCTGCAGGATGATTGTCCTATATATCCTGTTTTTTTTTTAATCGTCTAGACAGCAACCGCGAGCTGAATAATTTATTAACCAAATAAAAACATGAATTGCCTCCCACATAACACGAAAGGTTTTGAAATCTTTCAGCGAAAGTTTTCGTAAAATATTTCCAAAAAATCTTTAAAAAACCTTGCAAAAATCATTCTAAAATATTTTGAAAAAGATTCATAATACTTATCACATATTTATAAAACATTTCTAAAATATTTTACTGATAGAGTAATTAAAATGTTTAAAAATGTTTCTATGAAACCTTGCAGAAACCTAGCAAAAGAATTATATAAAAATATTTCAAGAAAGTTTTTAAGAATATTACAAAAATATTTTATAAAATATTGCAGAAAGGTTTTCAACCGTCTTTTAAAATTATTTTTTCAAAATGTTTTTTAAATCTTGTAGTAATCTTTTAAATAATATTTCTCAAAACAATTTTAAAAACTTTCTTGAAATTTTTTGCGATATGTTCTGGAAACATTTCCGAAATATTTCAAAAAAATATAATTTTTCGCAAAACCTTGATGAAAAAAAATTACAATAAAACCTTGCAGAAACTTTTTGCAAAGATTTCACACAATATTTCAAAAAAGCTTATAAAAATATTATGAAAAATATGTCAAAAACACTTCAAACATATTTATAGAAACCTTTAAGGCTGGCGATACATGTAAACGCCTAAATTTTGACCGTTTTTCAGAAGCTTATTTATAATGGAAGGAATAAATGAATCGTTTTGAAACTTAGCATGTTTATTCATTACATATTAAAATATAAGAATCCGATTTTTAAAAAATTTTTCTTTTCAAAATGGCCGCTGTAATAACCAAACTCCTGAGGCCCTCGCGGCGAAACGCATCAATCATGGTAATTTTTAACTTTAGTTACAGCACTCTAAAATTAAAAAAAAGGGTCGGAGCGTGTTAATAAAACATGTATCTTCTAGTTTAACTAAGGAAAAACTAAAAAGTCAAAAGATTGTAAATTGGCACGACTCAGACAAAAAGAGTCTGATTTTTTACCCTTTTTTTAAACGATTTTATGGTAAAAAATGGCAATTTTTGAAAATTTTGGTGACATTCTAACAATTTAACTAGAAGCTAATACTATAAAGAAAATGTGTGCTAAAATTCATAAGAATCGGTTGAGAACTATTTGAGTTATCTTGAACGTCAATTTGAAAAAAGTCGGTTTGAGAAAAACGCGTTCAAAGTTTAGCGTTCGCGTCTAGCGCCGAGTTGAGGCGGAGCACTTAAATGAATTTTTAATCGATACATAATGCAAATTTCATTCTAAAAATTTACGGGCATATTTTTGAGATATTAAACTAACTATTTATGAAAAAAAAAAATTTGAATTTTTTTTGTTTACTTGTATCGCCGGCCTTAACAAAACATGACGATAAGGTTTCAGAAAATTTTACAAAAACCTTCTGTGGGACGAACGCCTCCATGCCAAACTTACCCGGGCATTCGTCAGAAGGATTGGTCGGTGAAGTCCTGGCTGGGGGCAGGCTCAACTGTTTTTTTTGGAAAAAATTTCAAAAATATTTTCTAGAAACCTTTCGCAAAATATAGTGATAAGGTTTTAAAAAATCTTTCAAAAACCTTTTTAGAAATCCTTTGCAAGTTTCTAAACGCAGACTTTTCCACCTTGTAGAAATATTTTTTAGAAATCTTTTTGAAAGACTTAAAGCTTTCCAAGAAATGTTTTAGAAAATTTTTAGAAAGTTTTTATGTTATGTGGGAAGGTAATAACTACTTGAAATATTTATATTTTTCATAACTAATAGGTTTCACGTCTTGGTACAAAGCTGCCAAGGCTACTTTTTCAAATTTCAGCGATTTCTTAGAACGTGTAGGTAATTTAGAGTTTTAAATTTTTTGTCTTTCATCGATGTTTTAAATAAAATAGTATATGATACAATTTTAATAAACCTCATCCAACATATTGACAAGCAATTAATCTTTTCTTCATCAGTTTCTTCTTATCTGCTTTTTGATTGCGTTCTGAAGATTTTTTGTTGAAACAAAATTCTCTCGTTTTATTTCATGTAAAATGAATTTATTATGTTTACTATATTATTTTATTAAATCATGATAATCCTCTGGTTTATATAGAAAATCCTTCTTCCCTTTTTTTTCTTTTTTTACTATAAAACTTTCGTAATCAATGATTACGCAATTTCTTTTACCAAAATAATTAAAATTGTACAAAACATAGGCATTTTTTAAGAAATTAAAAACTATCTAGTTATACATGAGAAGTTTACATTAAATTAAGTATAAATTACGTGATATCTCATTCTTTTTAAAAATAGACTCTTTTAAAATTAAACCACATTTAAAATAAACAGTCTATATATTAAAATATAATAATAAAAAACGGATAAAACGTGTTGTAAAGGACCATAGAATCGATTTTATCAGCGACGCTCAAGGAAACATCAGGAGCGGTCGATTTTTGTTTTCAGCAGGAAAACACTGCATCGTCTAAGATTCAGATAAGTGTTACAGCTACATTTCTGTGCTTAAGTCAATGTGGTACTTGTTGGCTTATAAAAAGCTCCATTATAATTCGTTATATGTGAATATTATTTTTGATTTTCCCAACGGATTAATTAAAGATCATGTAACGTTTTTATTATCTTGTCCCATAGTACAAAACAGAAATAGTCCTCTACGCTGTACAGTCAAATCTACATTTAAAATGGAAAAAGAAAAAAAAAATAAGTCAAATATTTATATACACAATGAGTAACAGAATTATTCTGTATATCATTACTGATAAAGTTTATAAACATAAATCGATACCCAATATTTTCAAATTCAAATTCATTTTAAATTCATAACATTTTAATAAACGGAAAAACTATTTTAAAATTATTTATTCTTTAACGGATAAATCGAGATCTGTTTCATCACTTTCAAAAGAAAATTTATTCTAGAAGAAATATATGATTTTAGATAAATGATAAAAAAAAAGGAGTTAGGTATATTATATCATTTGTATCCAGTATGTCAAATTTAAAATGAATTCTATGAAACGAATATTCTTAAATCAATATTATTTGCTATATCTAGTAACGATTTATGTAATATTATATACTGAAGAAATAAATCATAAATAAACTTTGATAATGATCATAAAAGTTCGAAAATATGTTTCAAATAAACAAACAAACAAACGAAAAAATAATAAAAATTTTTCTTTATATTCCGCCGATTTCAAAAAGAAAGTAATATTTTTATTATATATATTAGTATTAGATATAGAACTTTGCTTACGCTTTTTTTCATTTTATTCGTTTTCTATTTTCGAAGGGTCTATGATCCTTTCAGCTTGAGATATGCTTATGTCATGTACTTTTGCTAACTCTTCTGGAGTTACACCCGGGAATTCATCTATAAAATGCTCTAATTCTTCATCTTCCGACTCTGTGCTTGGTGTTCTTGAAATACGTCTTTCTAAGTTAAAATCACATCTCTTGAAGCGTTTATTCCATACACAACATGTACTTAAGGATATAATATCCTGTATATATACATTATATTATAGTAATATTTAATATATTATATTACTTTTAGGTATAGAACTTAGCTCCAGCCCTTTTTCTTTTAATTTGTTTTGTATTTTCTGAGTGTTTACGCCTTTTGAAGTTTTAGGTAGGTTCATTTCCAATTGCTTTGCTAACTCATCTTGACTCATACGAGGGTTTTCAGGAATCAAACGAACCAATTTTTCATCTTCCAATTCTCTATGTTGTCTTTTTAAAGTAGTTCTTTCTGAGTAAAAATAACCTGACTTGTAGCGTTTATACCATCCACAACATTTACTTAAGTATATACTATCCTACTATGTTTATGCATATATATATTAACAAGAGGTATAAAACTTGTCTCCTGCTCTTTTTCTTTTAATTTGTTTTGATATTCCTGACTTCTTAGGCATTTTGAAACTGCAGATTGGCTTATTCCCACTTTTGCTGCCATCTCTACTTGAGTCATTCTTGGGTCGTCAAGTCTCAAACGCACTAATTCTTCAATTACCCGTTCTTTTTTTAGTTGTTTTGTAGTAGGTTTGCCTAAGTTGAAATCACCTTTCTCGAAGCTTTCATACAAATTATAACATGTTCGACGGGATATAATACCCTGGCCATAAGCGTCTATGAGTATTCGGTGAGCCTCAGTGGCGGATATTCTACTATTAAAAGAATACAGTACCACTTCCTGTAAATGACGTTTAGTCGGTATATAATTTGACATTTCTAAATACAAATAACTATACGATATAAACACAAGTCAACTACTAATGCTATCAAGTTATGTTCCCAAAATGTTAAAGAGTTTTCCAAACTGTCTTATATGTATGTATTCGACGACTACTTGTCGCTAATGCCATCTACAGAAACCTATATATGTATATATATATATACAATCAACCCTCCTATAACGCGGTACGCACTCACCGCGTTATATGGAAACCGCGCTATAAGAAACTCGGATTTAACCGTACAAACCAGGCTAATTCGTAGCGCGTTCTATGGAAACCCGGTACGCACTCACCGCGTTATATGGAAACCGCGCTATAAGAAACTCGGATTTAACCGTACAAACCAGGCTAATTCGTAGCGCGTTCTATGGAAACCGTCTACCGCGTTGTATGGAAACCGCGCTATAAGAAACTCAGAATTAGTACAAATCACATCATTCGTACCGCGTTATATGGAGACCAATAAGGACAAGATAAATTATAAATTATTTTTATTGAATTGAAGAGTTTATATAAAGAAATGATACCAAAACTAAACTAAAAAACTGTTAGAATTAAAACAGAATTTTAACCGATTTAGAATTTCGATTTTATCTTCAAGAAGTATAAATTTTTTTTTTAACCCTTTCTTTGTTTCTTTCGTGTTTGACATGATACAAATCTAGGGTTAATAATTACTTTATTATTATTATATTAGAACAAATGAAGAATATTACTTACAGTATTGTAATATAATATATATAAGAGGGCTGTCGCATTTTCAGCTCCGCGTTATATGGAAACCGCCTTCTGAGAGTACCGCGTTATAGAAGGGTTGACTGTATATGGGGCATTCGTCGTCAAATTGACCACTTTTGGCTCCGACCCCTTTCGATTTGGCTGAAAGTTTTTTATCCTATGCTACCCTATGAAAAACAATTTTCAGAATTTTTTCAAATATTTTACCAAACCCAAAAAAAATTTTTAATTTTTGAAAAAAATGGCTCTTTTCGTTGAGATGGCTATAACTTCTTTAAAATTCAAGCTATTGGAACGTTTTTTTTTATTATTTGTTTTTAAATATACTTTTCAGAAAAAAATACAAAAAAAAATTTCAAAATTATAAAATCCATGAAATTTTCGTATTTTTTTAGAAAAACCGTTATTTTCTCGAAGTTCGCCATTTTTCATTATTTTTTATTTTCTAAACAAAAACTTTGTCTAAATCTGCAATTATCCCCGCCAGTCTGAGTTAGTTTCCTATTTTTTTTATTTAATTGAAAAAACATTTTTAATTTATTTTTTTTTTAATTAAATTAATGCAATTAAACAATTTTACAATATTATATACTTAAGTTATAGTCTCAAAATACAAAGTTTTTCAAAAAAAAAACATTTCAACCTTTCGTTTTTTGCTGTAAGAATGTGATAGAATTATTACATCATTTTTAAGCCAGAACAAATGACTTTATATTGAGGTCATAAATAAGTCACCATTCCGTCATGTCTACGAAAAAATTTGAAGATCACTGTATGACATACGTATGCCATCATTTTAAAGTCTTGTGTTCACTGGGCCGTATAGAACTCGAAATTCTCAGTTCAGAAAAAAAAAGGAAAGATAATTTTCGGAAAAACGCCTCTAGGTTTCGTTAGGTTCCCTAATGTCAGGTTTATAATGTCATATTTTTCATTGACAGTTGTTAACAATACTGCATCATTAGCAATTGTATTAATGTTTTTTAATTTATAAAAAGTAATATTTATTTAAAAATGGTAAATAAATGTATTGTTCATGGGTGTACAAGTGGACGAGTCAAGGATCGTAATAAGAATGTTAAATTAAATCAGAGAAATACGTCTTTATTCACTGTACCACAGGTAATATAACCTTAATTGATAGTTATTAATTACTAATATAAACACACGTGTTAGAAGTGAAACCTTCAAAAAACTAAGTTTCTAGAGAATGAGACGAATGCAGAGTATCAGGAGTAGAGTAATTGTAGGGTAATAATATTGTTAATTTGCATAAATGGAATTCGCGGATAGGCAAATCTTTTGGAAATTAATGAAATGGTGGCAAAGACCACGGTYTATTAATTCCACCAAGACCACACCTTTGATAAGTAAAACTTGGTGCACAATAAAATCTCATTAATTGTATTAAAATTATAAATTATTACACGTAAGAGTTTTTCATGTTTGCTCGTAGTGGTTTTAAATCATTGTGGAACCATAACGATCGCAAACTGAGCGTGCATTACCGAACATATTGTTTAAAAATTTTTTGCGAAAATCATCATGGACAACTCTATTTCTTAGAAATTGTGAGTACGGAATATGAGAATTTCTATCAACTTGAGAAATACCTACAACAAAAAAAATTCATAATATTAACTGGAGAATCACCTAAGTATAAAATAACAATAAATGTTTTAAACAAGACATATAGTGATTATGTATGTGATCTATGAGCAATAAAAATTAATGAAGAAATATATTCATTAGAAAATATTTAAATACTTACGACGTATGGCTTTCACTATTTCGAAAAGTGCTCGCGTTATTACCCGTATTAGAAACATTATTCTGCACATTTAATAACGCCTTTTGAAATGAAATGCATAAACGCGTTCTGCTGAACTCTTTGGAACACCCCTAATCGTTTTTTTCTTCTTATTTTCAAAATTTTTGGCTCTAGTTTGCGACATACTTTGTATTGTTGAGTAGATATATCAACAATAAAGAAAATCACACCCATTCTAAAGAAGTTTTYACTTCAAAAAATGCAATGATGCAAATGTTTTTAAACTATACTTATGCTATAGAAATTTCTAGTCTTGTAAAAAGTGCAATTTACGGTAATAAATTACAATTTACTTTTAATTAGACTTTTTAAATTTAGTTTTMTATCCCTTACTCAACTGCKACTAGGTGAAATTGAATAGATTTACACAGCAAGTTGACGATAATATCTTGGGAATAATTGTAAAATAATAAAAAATTTTTTCTTATTGCTATTTTTAACGTTAATGATAAGATTTGGTTACTTTATTTTGACTAACGTGTGAGTACAATTGTTACATTCCCGTGACAATAAACAAGGTTCTAAAAACTTGACATTAGCCACGCTAACGCGCTCTAGTGGTAAAAGATCTGTCCCCTCATTTTCGGACATTTATAATACATTGCGATCGCCCTCCTGTTATCTAGGCTCCGTGATTTAGAAGTTCAAAGTGAACCTTGGTTAATTGTTTTCTAAGTACTACATTTGTTTGCCTTGAATTTGAAATTTTATACGCGCTCTAGCGATATTTTTAGGAAGCTCCATCGACTAGTACCGTATCAAAGAATTTACCCATGTGGTGACGGAGGTAGAAACACAGGAGATCGAAAGATATAGGTAATATGTAACATTACCCGTCCTCTAAAAACGTAAGAAATAACTAGTACTTATTTCTGCTACTAGGGCGGTATGAAGATTAATGTAATCCTGTTGATGTGACAGAAAACCGTTGAGCATTGCCTCAGCGATTGCGTATTTGTAAAAGAAAACAATACGTACGTGATTATTTTTTTTTTAACTTCAATAGGTTATGTCTACGTTATTTTCCAAACATATGAACTATTGTCAAGTATTTATAATTAATACGAATAAATTTACTGTTGTGTTATAACAAAATTTTACATTCTACCTCCGTCGATGAGTCGACCATGACTCACTTCCGCCGTTTTTTTATAGGTGGTTTTAACAGTAAGTAGTAGTTGAAATAAATAGATCATAGGTGTCATATAATAAACATTATGAAAAAATCTGCTGCTTAGACTCATCGAATCCTTTCAAATGCTTATGATGATAATACTATAAATGAAAAAACGAGTGGTTTCGAAAAAACTAAAATGTTAGTTTAACCCCTTAAGTTAACCCTGCTAGAGTTAACTCGAGCGGAGTTGTATTATATGCTGCTATAAAAATTTTGTTTAATTTTGTATTTTTGTAATCTTTTTGCCAAGAGATCGTTCTAAATTGTATTCTTTTACATAAAAAGGAATTGATTTTTTTTAGCCGGTTTAAAAAAAAAACTGTACGTTAAGGGGTAATAAAACTGTAAAAAAAAATCCAAACAGGTTTTATAAATTACTGTTTATTTTTCGAATATGATTCGTACTAGTTTTATTTACAATACTTCATAGATGTAACAATGTTAACATTTGATATAACGTTTGTTTATTGTTAAACTAGATTGATTTAGTTAGGTAATTTTTCCAAAAAAAATTTAAATTTACAGGAGTATGTACACTCAATCATGTCTATATATTAACATGTATTAGGAGGATCAAAACGTAATCAAAATTTCTTCCATGAGATCATTTAAATTTGATTTGCGTCGAGACACGGCCCGGCAAACACGGAAATTTTGTTATTACGTTTAATCTTGGTTGTGAATTTTATTTTTCGGTCAACAAATTTTTGTTCTACCAAGTGGGAAATATGTCAAGGCCAACAATAGAAGAAGCACACTTACGTCAATGTATACCATTTTTGTTCGATCAAGTTACAGAAGCAGTGAAAAAAATTAATGATACTTACGGGGATGTTTTGGGACTAATAAAGTATTATACATGGTTTAGCAAGTTTAGAAGTTGAAAAAGGAATCTTGAAGATGCCCCACAAAAAAAAACGACCCTATAAATTAGATAATGATATGCTGAAGGAGTTGGTGGATTCAGATCCTCGTCAAAGTACTGCTGAATTATCATTGGAGATTGGCTGTTCGCGGCTTACCGTTCAAGATCGTCTTCGTCGCATAGAAATATTGTACAGGAAAGGAATTTGGGTTCCTAAAGAATTGATAGAGACGGTGCTCGATCAACGGCGTACCATCTGCTTGTCTCTTTTGTCTCGGTATGAAGCCGATCCGTTTTTGAAACGAATGGTAATTGGAGATAAGAAGTGGGTGGTATACAAAAATTCTGTACAAGAAAAACAATTGCTTTCTTCCGGAGAAGCACCTGTTTCGACACCTGAACCATCACTAACAACACAGAAGATACTTGTTTGTGTGTGGTGGGATGCTTCTGGAATCATACATTATGAATTGTTTGAACCTGGTCAGACCGTTACAGCGACAATGTATTGTGAACAACTCGAACAAATGAAACAAGAGCTAATAAAAAAAGGATCTGTTTTTGTCAATAGGAAAAACAGAATCCTTCAACAAGATCACGCGAGTAAAAACGCTGCAGTAATAATACACGAAAAAATAAGTGAGCTTGGATTGGAACTTTTACCTCATCCACCCTATTCAGCAGATCTCTTGCCGTCGAATTACCTTCTAAATTCGTTAGAATATAGATTAAGAAATCAAAACTTTAACAATGTTGGAGAAATGAAAACTGACTTGGAAAAGTATTTCAATGAACTATCGGTAATCTTTTTTGAAAATGAAATCAAACGGCTGCTTGGGCTCTGACGTGCAGTTTTAGAAAATAATGGAAATTATTTGTAATTATAATATTTGTTTCGCCAGCAAAAAAAAATTTTGATTACTTTTCGGTCCTCCTAATATATGCATATGCACATATAATTGCGAATGTATATCTTTCATTTGTATTTTCATATGTGAACACCTTCAAGAAGTACAAAATATTAACACTTTGCCGGCCGCTGACACGTAGTATATGTGACTTTTTTCCTCCAGGATGAATCTCGCCGGCGGCAGCGCAAATTTGGAAAAAAAATCCCGATTATAAGCCGGAAATTATTTTCAGTCACTCATTCAAAAGTAAATCATCAGCTACAAATAGTTCTTTGGTCACCTTTGTTGACAAAAAAAAGAAGAAAAGAGAAGAAAGGGGAAGAACAGAGATCATATCGTAACAACAAGACGGCGACAATGATTTGGCGCTTACCTCGATACCTTGGGAATATCAGCATCTCGTTACATTCCGTTTTCAAAATCCTGCCTGGGGATTACTGACACGGGATTACTCTATAAAATAAAAAAGTATTATAATAAAAATCTACGAAGAACTAAATAAGTTGTCAATAATGTGCAATAAAAATATATTTACGAATATGGGAAACAACTGCATCTACGATCCGTTCAACCTGGACTGAATCGTTATTTTGTTTAAACGATCTCAATGTCTTTGACAAAGTTGTCAATATAAAAATAACGCTCAAATCCTGCAAGCTGATTGGTTAGTTTTCATTGTTTTCGATTGCCTGTGTAAAAACTAAAGCGTTATCTAGATTATTTTTCTTATAAAATATATTTAATTATTTATAGTCCGAAATCCAGCTGCAAGATTAGTGCACTCATCGAGTTTTTGCTAAAAACCTAATTTTTACATATATTTATGATTAGGAGAATATATATCTACCAGGTTGCTTATAAAAATGTGGCCACTAGTATTTTTAATTAAATTATTGTTAATTAATTTTTTGGAAAAAAATTCATTCACTTGTTTTTTAAATAAAATATCATCCACTTCACGACAATACATGTAAAGACTTTGAAAAATCACGGTTGCCGTTGTACACTTGGCCGCACCTCTCGCAGGTAGGTGTAAACAGGTATGATTTTGATATATTTATACGTTCATAACGTACATTTATTATTTATATATCAAATTAAATGTAATTTTTTTCTGTTTATTATGATATACGGTTGCTTACTTAAATCTGGCTGCAAATAAAGGTTGCTGGCTGTAAAGATGGTAAATATTAAAGGTAGAGTGAGAGAGAGAGTTAGCGCGCAACATCACATGTCAGACGAGGATAGCGATTGCCAGCTGTACGACACTTTAAAGCCACTGCGCATGCGTCGAACGCTAATGTTCTCAACTAAATAGCTGCGTCATTATTATTCTAACCACGCTGTTTTGGAGCTACTGTTTGCACCGGTGGTTGAGAACATTAGCGTTCGACGCATGCGCAGTGGCTTTAAAGTGTCATACAGCTGGCAATTGAACTATTTCTTCATAAATTTAGAACTATAAATGTGTTATATACTTTACATTGAGTAAGAAATGTCATTTTTCATTGTTATTGATTTATTAATAAATAATGAATATAAAATGTATACCATTATTTAAAAGTTTTCTCAATTCATTAGTTTGCTTGTTTGTCAAATTGTAAATAAATAATTTAATAAGCAATAATTATATAAATCTGTTTATAATTTCAGGTATGTACAAATGACTATTTAATACATTAACAACCGGCAACCTAAGAGACATTTAAAGCCTGAGCACGAGCCGGCGCTCAAGCCAGTGCTGTCAGACAGTGCTGTCAGATCGTGGGTAAATCTTACCCTCTCCCTGTGCCACTGGGATTGCACACAATGAAAGTTTTCCATRTCCGTGTGTTTGRRATGTCRAAAGAAGYCGAGTGTAACCGAAGTTGGCGGGCACGCCGGAGTGGCACACTATGAAAGCGACTCGTGCGTCCGAACACATGGACACGAGTCGCTTTCATAATGTGCCACTTCGTGGCCAACCGCCAACTTCGGTTACACTCGGCTTTCCTCGAAATCCCAAACACACGGACATGGAAAACTTTCATTGTGTGCAATCCCAGTGGCACAGGGAGAGGGTAAGATTTACCCACGATCTGACAGCACTGGCTCAAGCAAGACTGACCTTAGCAACTACAGCGCACTCTGGACTAAAACTTTATTTCTTCCACATGTGGCGGATAACTTTTTTTATACAGCGTTCATTCTTCTGTGTTTTTACCTTCGTCCTTGTTGTCACCATGTCTATGAGCAAATGATTTTGATTAGTGTTATTAAATTTAGAAAAAACATCATCAATTATAATAATGTCATTGAAATTATTCATAACTTAAGTAAATGTAATAAAAAAAAATATAAAAAGAAAATTACTTAAATTACACGCATATAGAATCGATCGTGTGTAAAATGTATTTCAGGTGATGCACTGTAATCTAACTAATAAAATAGTATAAATATTCCTCTTATAACCTAGTTTGTTGTCATTTTTAAATTTAAGATGGAATTATCAGAAAAAGTAATGAATATTAAAAATATTAAAAATTTAAATGTATTACCCGAAGATATTTTTGTGCAAATGTTAGAAGCTGTAATTTTATATTTATGTAAAACTCCTGTAGACCAGAAAGGTAAAAAATATGGAAAAATAATATTGAAAAAGTGAAACAAACATTGCATTCATTACACTGTGTAAATTTATGTTTAACACCATAGGTCAGTACAATGTCAAAAGCAACGGTACCAAATGTGACATCGCCAAAAATGCATTTGTCGACTTAAGTTGTCTTTTAGTTGAAGCTGCTAGACATGACTTCGATAAAGAAAGTTTAAAAAAACTTTTAAATACCTCATTAATCGTTGATCACAGAGTAGACAAACTATGCCATAGTTATGCTAACAATAAACAAGAGATTCAAATGCAATTACAATTAATTGGAAATAATTTAGGCCATATAATAGACACCGACTGGCGTTTAATTCATTGTATCAAGGTATTCAATCAAATTCTATTTATTCAACGTTTTATGGGTTAATAAACATATTTTTAAAATATGAATAGTAAATATAATAAGTCTAAATATATTTTGTTCATTTACAGTATGATGGATTTCAAAATTCTATTGGGTCCTTTCAGTATCATATACGTTTCACCACTAAAGAATATGCAGAAATAAAATATGTTACATTTACATGTACATTGCAACAATTGCAGGAGTTACTTGGTAAAATTAAAGATGCCATAAGACATTTAGAAAAAATTCCTACCAATTAGTTGCAATTATTGTAACAAACATTGTTTTCTTTAGAATTAATCCATTTTGTACTATATAATTTATATATATATATATATATAATATATGTTGTTAAGAAAGAAAAATCATGTTAATAAAGAAGTCAATGATTCGTATTAAATTTGGTACGTTAATCGTTTGTATAAATATGCAATAGAAATTTGTTCACATAAATTCAATTGACGTTGGAAAAAGAAAATAAATTGTTCTTTTTTATTTTTTTTTTTTTTTTATAATAGATCTTTCTTTTATCAAGATACGTTTCTTATACTCTGCTTTATACCCTGTATAATGAAATAAAAAAATGCTATACTAATGCTATGAATAAGAAGATATATAAAATATTCTAAACTACTTTAGTGTAGAGGTTCAAGGATGTGTGTTATACAAATTATTGAAAAGATATATATAGAGGTGCGTTTAATTATATTTTCATATGAATAAGAAGAAAGTCTCCTAATCCATAAAGTTTAACTAATTAAAAATACATTATTCTCCGTTCTGTAGCCAAATATTTATCTAAAAATTGATATTTTTTTTTTGGACAAAAAAAATACTATCATTACATTCTTACTTGTTAAATATATAATTATATTAATAATTAATATTTTTTCCACTATCATATAATATATAACTTTTTAATCATAATACAATATGTACAAATAAAGCAGGGTATAACCCTGATCTAAAAAAAAGTGATCTTTCATTATTAAATTTCATTTGTAAACTTTGTCACCGTGCACTTTTTCATCTCTTCTTTTTGACATTCCTCCAATTTCATTTAATATTTATATTATAAATGTGATCTTTTCAACTATTTTTTTCTTTTTTTGCAAAAAGGAGGAGGGTAGTAAGAGAGTACGATTTATATGTAATAAATTTTTTCTGAAAGCATGGAAAAGCTTTCTTTTTATAACGATATGGAGTTCCATTTGTGTTAAAATGTTACAAAGATCACAGTATATCATTGCAATCTAGTTTTTTTTTTCCTTTTTCTTTTCTTTTTACAACTGTCCACATTTCTCTCCAATCATTCTTATTGTTCCATATCCGTTACTCAATATGAGATATGATAAGGCCTCAGACATTTCACTACATCTGCCAGTCTTCGAATATTTTTAAAATCTTCCTCAACACACATACGAATATTTATAAATATAATTCTTTGAAATATAGAATTAGGGAAACAAAACAATCATTGCATCACGTATTGTGTAATTAATCTCATTATAGACTCCAGATATTATTAATTATTATTGATATCAATTTGTACTTTAATGAAGTACGTTAATTCTTAATAAAGTTATTTTCTTTGGTCAATTATGCGTTCATTAATGTTTTATTCTTATGAGAAAATAGTATGTTTAGAAGAATCGATTTAAAAATATTCGATGCTGTCAATTACATAAATTTGTCAACCTATGATATAAAAATGCATTCTTTAGATAACATTATATTAGTTTAATCAAGTATATCTAACATTTCTATATTAATTATTTAATAGTCGCGTATATGTGAGCTCGTCGCATCTAATTATCTGTGCGCATACCATTATCATCTATTTTTTTCACAATTATTCATTATCTTTGACTTTTACCGGTATTTTACTGGTAGTCATAATCCATCATTTTCATTTTTAATTAAGTCACTAATATCTACAATGTGTCTCAAATAATGCACAAATGTATTATGGTATATAATAATGTAGATCATCCACCAACAAATCAACATGAACAATGTATACTGAAATATAAACAAAATACATTATAACATAGATCTTTAATAAAATATCTCTTCAACTACATTATTTATGATTTTTCCATACTACATGAATATTATATAAATTGCTCCCCTTAGCGAGTGAAAAATTATACAAAAATTATGAATAAATGTATCAAAAACAAATAAAAAAAAAAAAAAATTCATTAATTTTGACTTCAACTTTTGCTGTATGTCTGCCATAATAAGATAAAATTGTGTTTACAGCAATAGGCGAGGCTAAAGAACGGTAACATGTGTTGAACAATATATTCGAGTTTAGCTGTTCTTATACGTCTACTTCGCTATGCATAATTGCAATGCATGCACGGCTCCTGCATAATTGTTTTACAACCAATGACGACGATGATGATAATGATCACGATGACAATAATAATCTTAAAAATAATAATAATAAAAATGAAAATGATTGTGATGTTAATGACAATTATTGTGTACTAACGCTCTATTACAAATGAGCAGGTAAATGATCGATAATTAGCGAACAAAAAGAATAATAATAATGATAATAATAATAATAATAATAATAATAATAATAATAATAATAATAATAATAATAATAATAATAATAATAATAATNTAATAATAATAATAATAATAATAATAATAATAATAATAATAATAATAATAATAATAATAATAATAATAATAATAATAATAATAGTAATAATAATAATAGTAATAATAATAATAGTAATAATAATAATAATGATGATGATGATGATAATAATATTAATATTATTATTAATAATAATAATAATAATAACAACAACAATAATAATACATACTATTCTCATCATTATTATTATTATTTATTTATCTATAATATTATTTTTATTATTAACACATCCCCTCCATCTCTATTTACAAATATATACAAATGCCACATAGGCCTTAACGTTTTACAAAGATTATGTTACTGTGCAAATGGCGATAGCAGGTGCTTATTGTTATATGTATATATATATATATGAATTGAAAAATGATAATCGTTCAAGCAATTGAAAAGAAAGAAAAAAAAAATGTCTTACCTGTACAGCACAGAATTTATAATTAACGTGTTATAGAATAAATGATATTTAATTATTAATTGATAAATAGAACTTTATTTCTACAGAAAATAAAAATAATAATTTTGTTTGTATATTCCCATATGACTAAAATATAAAGATATGAACAATTATAAGAATTATATCTACAATTCTATTTATATTTTCAAATAAATATATACATATATATGTATATATATATTTCTTTTTTTGCTTTAACATCCTTAAAATATAGATTTTTGTACATATACAAATAAAAATAGTTCAAGTATTAGTAATATGGTTAGAAAATTACAAAATAAAACAATATATTTTTTCTGATGTCGTAATTTGATGTGCTGTGCAGATAATATACTCAAATATTCTTATTCTCATTTATAGCTACAAATAAAATAATAATGAAAATAAAAGCACTAAGCGTGTACATAAAAACTTACAATTTATATTACTTTAATACAATCTATTAAATACGAAACATTAGCAAATTTGTACAAAATTCGCCAACATTAAAATGTGCATCTGCTTTCGCGCAATTCTATTAGCAAGTATAGATATATTTATTCATTTTGTTGTTTATCCAATAATGTCAACTTTGTGTAAAATAATTTAATTTTGTATATGAATCTTTATACATTATCTTTTCTGAAGCAATATAATTACAATGCTAGTAATCAAAACAAAATATATAAGCCATACACATTGTTACATATTAATCCAAATTCTTTTATAAGCTTTAACTTTTATTTTAAGAATGCATTGGAACAGCAAATTTAACACTCCATGATTAAACAACTTTCAAATCTTTACTATGAATGGAATATCTGTTTCAATTTAAATAGCAACTATAAAAATCTGAATTGCAAAAAATTTCAAATATAATCTACATTTTACATTACATTTTGTAAATATATCAAAGTCTCATAATCATAATAAAACGATTATGTACACATCGTGAAGATGGTCTTGCAAAATCACTCTCATAACAATTAATGACAAATATTAAAATCAATCAAATTATTTTACTGAAACAAGATTTTTCATCGTGTTTAAAGCTAATAATGATATAGCAAAAAACACGACATTTATCTTGTCAAATAATATAGATTTTCAATAATATAAACAAGTGTATGCTATTGTACTGCACCATTGACAATAACGTGAAGTATGACTTACGAGTGATGATATTAAATTGAATTATTTCTATGAACAACTGGCTAGATTATTTATAACAAATAATATTTCCTATTAATAAAAGTAAAACTGCAACAAATGATTACCTTTTTTCAACAAACCTTGCAAATGCGTGCGGTACCATCATTGAGTACTTGTTGAATATAATTACGCTTCCAAATGGTTACAAAATAAAGAATAAGAAAATAATCAATTAAGTTTACTGTTTAATCAAATAAAGTTGTATCTATACTTAGAGCATTATATTCAAATTTATAATGAAACCTGGCAAAAAATAATCTTTCCAACTATTATATTCTATCCAGCTGTTCGTAGACATTAATTAATAAATTTCATTTGATAATATCAGAATCCCTGTAGTCACCCTTATGACTCGATTTTATTTTTTTGCACATCCAAATTATTTTTTTGCACTTGTTCATTTACTTTTTCAAGATCATCTGTCTTTGATTCATTGTTTTCTGCTTTAGTTTTAGTTTTTTCAGTAGATACATTACCTTGTGAAACACATTTAGACGTATCATTTTCTTCTTTAGATACATTTGCATCAGTCTGATTAGTAGATTCCTTGATTTTCTTACCATCTACCACATGTTCATTAACTTTGTTTGTATTCTCAAAATGATCAACCGTAATATCACCATTGAGTTTAATGTTTGTTTCTTGTTTTTCCATTTGTTTGCATGTATCAGTTGGTTCGGTAGTATTTCTACAGTCCACATTAGGATAGTGAATACTTTCTTTCTGATTGAGAGCTGTATCCATCTGACTATTATCATCTTGATTCTTTTGCTCGACGGTATCACTGTTGTTTCTTGTTTCTAATATTTGCTGCGATTTTCCTTTTGTAACGCTATTCATAATATTCTGCTTACTTGTAGTTGTTGATGTTGTACAACTAGAAGTCACCATAGAATTTTGTTTAGAAGTTTGCGAATCTATTCCGTCCACTCCACACGTTTTAATAGAATTAGAAGAATTGCTTCTCAAAGTACCACTTTTAGATAAATTAAAGGCATTGTGATCCTGCTGTGTTACACTTTTAGGAAAAAGCGCTGCTACATTGTCAACCGATGCTGTTACAGAGGTTTGGGTATTTTCAGTTTTGCTTGGATTAAAGGAACTTGATGATATGATAGTAGGGGAGGAAGTTTTTGGTGACTTTGGTGATGACGAATGCGTACTAGGAGGAATTCTTTGCACCGTTGGAGGTTGTGACACGGATGAATAGCCAGTTGTTTGCGGTATATAACTTGTACGCTGGTAAAGTTTATTTATAGTTGGCGGTAAACTACTGTGAAAAGCACTAGGAGGAGGAATGCCAATAGGTGATCTTATCAGTGGATTTGGAAAGCCACTTGCATCAGGAAAAGGTGTATGAAAATGTGAATATATTAACCTTGGATTGGTATTTGGAGTAGGAGATGGTATAAATGGATTAGTCGAGAGCATATTAACTGGTGAATTTCTTGGAGATATAGGTGAATTTGTATTTCTACACATCTCTCTTGAAAATGGAGTATTCTGATAACTACGTGCATTAGGTGAATATGGTGGCGGTGAAACAATGGGAGAATTGGACGATGAAACAATTGGCGATAATGTTTTGGGATCAATTTTCATCATGTTCAAACTAGTGCCTTTTGAGCTTGTCTGTTCTTTCTCTTTAGTTTCATTCGTAATACCATACATTGGCTTCACACCTGATGCTGGATTACCTAAATACCGTGGCATATTTTTCATTTTAAAAATTTTAGCAGGCTTGGATGGAATGTGTTTACTTGTTCCTTCTGAGGCAGTACTTTGAGTACTTTGCATTTCTTTAGTTTGATTTTTAACTGCAACATAATTATTTTTTGATAATGTAGGATTCCAAGATTTTGGTGGATCACGTAACGTCTTGTATCCAGTCGATTGATTGTGTTTTTTAAGAGAAGAAATCTTTTGCGATCCGTGAGATGTTGGCACTGACGTGGATGTCGATGTTATTGGAGCAGAGTTAGTATTATCCTTAATGGCGACGTGAGTATTCTTACTTTCTGCGGGTATATTGGTATTAGGATTAAATATTGGTACATTAGGAATATTTGGTATGTGTTTTACTGTTGATTCGGAAACAGTTGTCGTTCCTTTCTTTGCTATTTTAAGTAAATCTGGAATATCTGATTTATTGCGCCCTTCAGCCTTATTCTTTTCTTTGGAATTTTCTCCAATTTTTGCACAAATATCATTTATCTTAGAACCCGATGTACCAATCTTAGCGCAAATTTCATTCAAGTTTGTGCCTTTTGCTATAACTTCATGCTTGCGTACAAGTGGTTTCATTAGTGATATTGGTATAGCACCTGGGCAAGGTGGAATCGAATAAACCCCACTTATTTCGAAATTAGGTTTTGATAATTCTTGCCTAGCCATTGTTGTAGTTGTTGTACTTTGAGTAACATTAGAATAGCTATTCTTTAATGTGCTGGGTATAGAATAAATACTCATAGATGGATCTTGCATATTTACGTGTGGTATAGAACATAGTGGATTATCTGACGCCGATGTGCAAGATATATTCATACTTTCGCTACTTACAGGTAAAGACGTTACTTTTTGAGTGGAACAAACATTAGTATTCTTTTGTGGACTTTTTAACATCGTAGTATTCACTATATCTTGAACTGTGTATGGAAACGTTAAAGTTGTTTGACTCGTTGCGGGTGTTGTTATGTTATGATTAAGACATGCAGGGATTTCATTTAATAATGTGTTGTTGTTATTACGTACTTGTTGTTGTACTTTAACGTTAGCGCTTACGCTCGCGTTAGCGCTGGCATTCGAATTTGTTAGTTGACTTACTTCTACAGTAGACTCTATGGAAGACCGTTCTGAAGTATTTATCCTTTGGTCGAGTAAATTTAAAGCTTGTTGTACAGTGACTGCTGCATTTTGACTGCTCTGCGTCGAAGTATCCTTTTGTTGCTCATCAGAAACTGCAGAAGAGGAAATTAATGAATTTGTATTTTGCGTCGTTGACAATCCAGTTTGATTTTGTTGCACTACAGTATTTGACGAAGTTGTTGTCACTTTCGATACAGACACTGTAGTATTTGTTGGTGTTTTTGTACTGTGGTTATCTTGCAAATTCTTCGTATCCATAGACTGTACGCGTTCTGATTGTTTAATATCTAATTTTTTGTCATTATGCAAATGTAACTTCTTCTCTTTCTTCTCTTTTTTCGAATACGTGTTATTAATATGACTTATTTTTGGTTGATATTGTAATTTAGTACTTAATGCATCGATCTTTGATCCTGTATTAACCGTTTTGATATCACTTTTCATATGATATTTATCACTTTCAGGCTTTGTTCCTGTACTAATATTATTATTAATATTAGTTACTGGCAATTCTTTGTCTTCTGCATTAGCAGTAACATTAACATGATCCTTTTCATTATTTTGACTTTCCTCTACCGAGTTAGATATTTTCTGAACGTGTGCCGGACTTTTCTGTCCGTGCGAAGGCGACGTATGTACGTTATTATTAAACGTAGCATCATCCATTTCTTGTGCACTTTTGGCATTTGTATTAATATCTTGTGTATTTTTAAGAGATTTCATCTCTGTGTTAACCCTTTGTGAATTATTTATTGGATCACAAGCAGCATTTAAAGAACTCGCCGAATCCGTTTCTAAAATAAGGTCACTTGCTGCGGTAGATGGAGAGTTTTTCAAATTCAAAAAAATATCGGAACTCTTTATACCACGCATGTCACTTCCTAACATAGCTTGTGTTGTATCTTCGATAGCTTTATTACAACTTAGATTTGTCATTAAAGTATCTGATTTCTGCGCAGTTTCAACAGTCGATATAATTCCTTCGAGACGCACTTGATCTCTCACTTCTTCTATTCTTGTACTTCTCTTTAACCCTGAATTGGATATATCGGTAATACTCATCACACCTGTTTCAGATATTTTTAATTGGACTTCTTTCCATTCACGATTTACTTGTTGATTATCTGCTTCTACGCATTCTATTCCAGAGTTAACTAATGACTTTTTAAAATTAATATTATCCTCTGATAATTTTATTCGTTTTGGAGAAGATTCAAATATCCTGTAACTTAGATGTAACGGCACTTTCTGAAATAAATACATATATGTAATATCTTCATTTTATTTATAATCATATTGCATTCTACAAATCATTTAAATTCAAATTATTGTAATGATTAAAAGATAACTTACCCGCCTCCAATGAAAAATGTACATGATATCCATTAACGAGTAACTTTTATCTAATGCTTCCTCTTTAAACATAATGTCAACTCTATGCACATCACAGAGTCCATATTTAGCTCTTATTAATTTCTGCAAATGAAATACCGTTACTGCCGCTGGACAACGAAAATATCTTCGTTGCAAAAATTTAGCATCCTTTGTAAGATTCGCATCAGTGTTATCTTTTGACTGTGGATCAAAATATTGTAACGAAAGACTGATAGATTCGTCTTGCATATATATATGTGAATCTACAGGATCTCCATATGCTTCAGGAGAAACTTTACTTTTTTCTTCTGGATGATTTACATAAAAATCTTGTCTAAGACGCATTTCGTCTAAAATAAATAATATAATATTTAGAAATATATATTTAATTAATTAATTACAAACTTTGTTTATATTTTCATGCTAGTAATTAATAATCTTACTTTGATAGCAACCAGGTACAATCTTATAAACAATATCCTGCAATGTGTGATCTGGTCTAATATTCAACAAAGGTTTACTTTTATGGACCTGAACTTCACAAATTGGACAATATTTGCTTTTTTCCAAATATTTAACTATACAACTCCTACAAACTAAAAACCAAATAGATAATACACAAATATATGTCATTTTAATTGCATTATTGAAAAATAAATCTATGTTCATAAAAAAAAATTACTTACACGAATGCAAACATTCAATGATGGTGGTAGCGTCTATAAAGTAACCGCTGCATAATTTACATGTTAATTGTTCGTTTAGTTTGACCAAACATAATTTCTTTCCACCGCTCTGCCCTGACATTCTAAAACATACAAGCATTTTAGAATTAACTATTATATTAACCCTTAGAGTGCTATGGACGCATATATGCGTTTTGTAAAAATGTAATGTAATGTAATGTTTATATTAATTAATTAAATTATATTCAGAAACAAAAACTGTAATTATTAAATATAATTTATTATTAGAATCTAGTTAATAATAAATTATTTCGTTCCTATAAAATATTTTAGTTAAAAGTATTCAGCACTCAAAGGGTTAATAAGTTATTATTATTTCATACACATTTATAATAATAAATTACTTGGTCTTGACAACAACACGTTAAATGGTATCCCAATAAATATAGTAATATTTTATATTTTCTTCCAAATTATATGCATATCTATATCTATATATATAGATATAACGATGATAACCTAAATATAATTTGGTCGTACAAAAAATGATAAAAAAGTAAATAATCAATGATAATATATTTAAGAAATATATATTTAATATGTTTAAAATATAGATGTTGTATATAACACAAATAAATATAAAATACCCACATAAAAGTTAACTTAAGAAATTTTGTATATCCCTAAAGAACATTCAGTGTTGTGATCTAAATCATGATATGATAAAAAAGCGTTAGCAATGTTAACATAGCCTATATTGTATTTTACTAATGGTAATTAATATACAATAACACATTCAATTATGATAGTAAATTAAAATAATATACAAAAAGATCTAAAAACTGTTTAATAAAAATCCAGTCTAACATAGACTACGTTTTAATTTAAACCAATAGCTGTGTCGATATTAAGTATCACGATTCAAATGATCTTTGAGATCACTAATGTAGAAAAACATTGATATGAATTCAATAAATATAATTTGTTCTATTTTGATATTAACAAGTGTTATTTATTGTAAACTTACTTGACAAATGGGGCAAAAATCATCCGTTTTATTTGGTAATCGCCATTTGGCCTCAAAAGTCAGGAAAGCTGGGTCAAAAGACGGGGCACCTTCTCACGGATTGTCATTATGGTATCGCCCCAATAATATTATTTTCACATTATACAAATAACACAGTTTTAATTTGTAAGATCTGAAAATACAAGGGTAACCAAACCCAATTCGATCAAGTTAATGACATAAATTCATATTAAAACAAGCCACAATGCCACTAAAAACTGCGCGTACGGCAGTAAAACAAAATGGCGGATAAACAATCATGTAAATGACATTTCTAAAAACATCGCGGTTATTGTCCAATTTAGTCGAAACATTAAAATGGCTGTCGATATTTTCTTATTATAATAAATGTCTATACGTTCTTTTAAACTTAAAATATAATCGTGCATCTTGTAATTGATTAAAATCAAGAGATTTTATTGACGATCAATTCGAGCCTCGATAAAACGCGTACAAAATTTCTATTCCCGATTGGCGATCATTTTATGGTGAATTTTCATGGACCAATTAATATCCCGACATTCTTACGTTTCTATTGGTAGTAGTTTTACAAAAATAGCGTTATATAAATCGTCAATAAAAAATTAATGTAAGTGTTTGTTGATTGGTTCTTACTTGAAAGCACCTAGAAAATCTTATTTTATCATTGGTCAATTCAACTCAAGAAATTCAAAAATTGATATAAGTGTTCATTAATTGGTTCTTACTTGAAAGCACCTAGAAAATCTTATTTTATCATTGGTTAATCCATCTTTAGAAATTTTCCGAATTTTCACAGTTAAAGAATTGAATTAATTTAATACTAATATACAATGTCTACGTATGTTCATGTGTTCTACTTATATCTGCTACTTTAAGCTATGCGTCATTCGTTGTGGTATGTTTCTTCTCTAAAAGAAAACCCGGCTATACATTTTAATAACTTGAATGTCAAGTTGTTGTCTTTTTTAGGGTGGTTTTTTTTAATGACAATTCAATTATTAATTACAAAAACGTTGTACTATAGTAAGTGTAACATATATTAATATAAAATAAATCTAATCATCCAAATAGATTGAAAGACGTAAGAGAAAAGATAATACAGGGAATTTCACACAGGTTTACCTCCCTGACGGGTATGGTTGTCAAATCATTATTATCGTATATTCCATTTTCCTTTTATGTTATCTTTTTTTCCTGTCATTATAAATAGTATTTTGTCATTATGAAAAGTAGTGACAACTTTGATTATTATTCTTTAATTTTCATTCAATGGAAAATATCCAAAATCATTTTGCAATTTCAATTTATTACAACAATTAATTGATAATCATCTTCGTAATCTTATTTTCATTCACCAATGTGTCAAAGTTAATTATCTATTTAGATATTTTCATGTAATACTTTTTTCATTTACATTTAAAGATCATTTTAAGACAATGATATGTAACATGTGTGTGTGATACAATTTGTAAGTAAACAAATTTATATAAAAAAATAAATCATACCATTTTTAAGAAGAAAAACATTTTAAGTTAAATTTTGTATATAAAACTCAAATAAATTAATTTATTATATATTTTATGTTTGCAGAAAAGTTTCAAGAACAAATAACGTTTATTTGCTTTTCTATAACTTGACAATCTTGCTAATCGAATAATAAATAAACTTGAGGATCAAATAGACTAATAAAAAAAAATTGACAAGTACGTATAAACATACAACCTATTACAATGTTACGTATTAACATATTCATCGACAAAAATTTTACTTATGAAATATTTCTTTAGATATTTATATATTTTATATATTTATTTATGTATTTTATATATTTGTTTATATATTTTATACATTTTATTACTGTTGTAATGTTTTACGTAGTAACATATTTATTGATAAAGATTTGACTTATGAAATATTTCTTTAAATATTTATATGTTTTGTATATTTATTTATATAATTTATATATAAAATAATATAATATTTCTTTCTTTATTTATTTATTTATATATTCATTTATGTATTTTATATATTTATTTTTATATATTTTATATATTTATATATTTTATACAACCTATTAGTGTTGTAATATTTTACGTATTACCATATTCATTGACAAAGATTTGACTTATGAAATATTTCTTTAGATATGGAGTGGTTATTTGGAAAACGTATAACTCCTGAAGAAATGCTCAGGAAAAATCAACGAGCATTGAATAAAGCAATGCGTGACCTTGACAGAGAAAGAATGAGGATGGAACAACAAGAAAAAAAGATTATAGCTGATATAAAAAAACTTGCTAAAGATGGACAGATGGTGAAAATATGACGAAAACTTAAAAAAAATAAAATATAGATAAATTAATTACCACTATATAATTATTAAACTTAATGTTAATAGGATGCTGTTAAAATTATGGCTAAGGATCTTGTTAGAACTAGGCGATACGTCAAGAAATTTATGTTAATGAAAGCGAATATACAGGCAGTTTCTTTGAAAATTCAAACATTACGTTCTCAAAATACTATGGCTCAAGCTATGAAAGGTGTTACAAAAGCGATGCAAAATATGAATAAGTAATGTCATATCTCCATTTTGGCTAACATACTCATCGTATTATCTAAAAGATAATCTACAAATTCTTATCGTTGTTTCTTTTTTTTTCAGACAATTAAATTTACCACAAATACAAAAAATTTTGCAAGAATTTGAGAAACAATCAGAAATAATGGATATGAAGGAAGAAATTATGAATGATGCGATAGACGATGCTATGGAAGATGAAGGAGACGAGGAAGAAAGGTAAAATATTAAATTGAATTCTTTTTCATTACAATTAGACATAAACATAAGCAATTGTTAGCAATTTTATACAACTTTGACTTAATAACATTGTATTACAGCGATGCCGTCGTATCTCAAGTATTAGATGAGTTAGGCTTACAATTAACAGATCAATTATCCGGACTTCCTCAAACTTCCGGTTCCTTAAGTATAGCAGGATCAAAACAACCGGTTGCAGCTACCGCAGGAAACGACGATGGAAGTCTCGCAGATGCCGATGCAGATCTTCAAGCAAGACTTGAAAATCTTCGTCGCGAATAAAAAGGAAAAGACAACTAATATATATATATATATATATAGGATTAATTTTAATTAGATATTACAATCGAATATATTTGATGCTTCTTCGAGTTGTGCTTGAAATAAATGTCAAATTTGTATTCGCTTGAAAAAATTACACATTTTGTAAAGCTCCTTTCAGTAATCAGATACGGTTTTGCATAAAAAAAAAAACAATATTATTTTTACACGATTGTTTTGTAAAAACGTTGTGACTTCAACATTAACTAAAAGTAGTGTTTAATATACAATGTAATAAAAGATACGTTATTTTAAAGATAGATTGTTAATTATTGTTAAAGTAATCGAATGAATTGAATTTCTTATAACAATCAGTAATATCTATTAAAGGAAACAAATGAATCTTCGAAAAAAAGCATTATTCAAAAAAATCAACGTTTATATTATATATTCTTGCACAAATGATTATATTTAATAGGAATAGTATTAAAAAAATATTTTTTGAAGAAAATATATTATTTACTCTACCTCTTACTTACCATTATAAATCATATTACCTTTTATAAGAAAGATTTTTATTGATTATTCTCAAATTCGCATTAATATTGCAAATTTTTACAAATGTAATTGTGTAATTGTCCAGGGAGAAATATTTTTCTAATAATCGTTCGTTATATTTTTTTTTTGTTCGTTACATTGTCTCCTTAAACGTATCGCGTAATAAATATAAAACATTAAATGAATTGACTAAAAAAATGTTATCGACGTCATAACGTTTATTATAGAGAAAATGCTACACTGCGTTTCTTTGGAATAATGTAAGAAAGTGCATAATATTGAACAGCATAAAAGTGATGATATCCGTTACTAGATTACAATTGTACAGTTCGTATGTAAAAAAAATTATACATAGTTTTTACATTTTTCGTATATCTTACCTCGGAGGTATGAAGAAAGCAAGTTGTGGGCAACAATATACGAACAACGAACTACAACATCGCATTCTTTAAACGAGTGCAAATTCGCATTTTATCCAATTACTTATTTAAGACAAAATTTTATATTGACATAATGCAAAATATTCAATGTATAATCGTAAACATAAATTATATGAAAAGAAACTAAATGATAAATCTAAAATACAATGAAGTAGTAGTATAAATATCAAATGGTAGGACTTGTATTGTCCAAACATATACATTAAGATAATTACCCTAGAATTTAAAATAACAATATATATTTATATATATTTCATATGCCTGCTCTGCCAAGTTAACCTGGAAGCAATGCTATACAATATTTATCATTTTTATTATTTAATGTAATATAATATAAGAGAGAAATATAGTGTGAGACAAAAGCAAAAAAACAAACAGTTAATTGAGAATATACAAATTATATTAAATAATTAATAAAATTGACGCGAAACCAAACTTGATATTATTTATTGCTAATATAATTTCCATCTCGGATAGTATTGTGTTTCTATTTATTATAGATATTATATTTTCTAAGCATAATAATATTGAATAATCAAACTAAATGATACACCACAGATAGAACACTTTGTATTTTCTAATACATTATGTCAATTTATTGTACTAGAATCTTTTCTATAGATTTCAAGTTATTATTATTTATAATTGATCTTTTATATCTATTATAAACAGAGATTACACAATACCGACCAAGAATTGTTTTATTGTTAGAAAAGTGTTATTATGCGTGCATTTATAAGAGAGAAATTGTTTTTTCATATATTTGTATTCAAAGTAACAGTTGCCTATGTACTATATTATATAATCATCATTAATAATATTAATAATGACTAAAGCCATTATATTGTAATACTAAGTTTTTGATAGTATCAAACAAGGTACATTCAAAATATCAACTCAATGCTTTCCAGGTTAACAAAGGAATATTAATTACATTTGAAACTTCTAAAGTATCATCATTTGTAACTAAATCTTTCACACTTTAAGAACATGCTCATATTAATCATTCAGCCTGTCTATACAGACAAGGCTCAAGCACTTCACTCATATTTTATACTACTTATTCTAATACTTCATATTTGTCTTTGAAACAATGTGACAATAAGCAGTATTTACAAATACAACATCACACGACTCTTCTTGATATAAGTTATATTTCAACGAAGTTGAATAAATTCTGTATTATTCTTCTTCTTTTTCAGAGTTACCGTCATGATATTATCTTGAAGTCTTAAATAATTTCTTTAAAAATATTGTGCTAAACTAGAATTACTAGTATAATTCTTTATACTATTGACACACGTTGTTCTTAATTCGATAATGTCATTTTCAATTTTAAAGGAGTTAGTAAATCTCATTGACAATAAAATATTTTACATTATTATAATTGTACATTTTCATGATATTTCGCTAAACCACAAAACTACTGTATTTTCATAAATTATTACATGTATCTAATGCACTAGTGGCAAAAGAAGATTCTTGTACCATACATATGCCGTATGTGGACCGCAATAGCTCCAGAGAAAAGTTTTCTTGGAACTCAGTGTAATTGTTACCGTTAAAGTGTATCCATTAAAATTTGATATTTTATTTCATAAGTGAATTCTTATATTACCTCAGTTTTCACTATATATACTGCAGTATGTACACCTGTACCTACAAATCATGTAGATACATGCAGTATCTGTATTCTTCCTGGTTATTTCATGAATTAACAAATTTCATGTTTTAATGGTAACAATTGTGTTTAAAAATGATAATACATTTAACTTGCAGTCTCTGCATTCAATACATCACTGTGTAAACACTGTGCAAAAGGAGAACGATTGGACTATTATTTAAATAGGTACATCATTTTGTTCTTCCTCTTATTACGAAATATTCTGTAAAATGTTTATATTACTGTTTCCTTCTTCTTCCTCTTCTTCTTCCTAAAATAGCACAGAGATCAATATAGTATTAATTTGTATTAATGAATAGTAATATTATTATGTTACAGATCTCTGAAGCAATATAAAAGATTATGATTCAATATTAAATAGAATAACTTACTTCATCAAAACCAAAACATGTCTCCATCTCTTTTTGCAATTTCGGATCACTTTGCGTATTTTGAGATGAAGATTTGTTTGTGTTACAAGACGATACAGGTTCAATTTTGATTTCCTGCATATTGCTATCATCCTCTTCGACTTCGCAACCTTCTTCTCCCGTTCCATCTACCATACTGTTGTCTTGACTCAAAGGATCTTGCATCACCAAATCTCCATCTTCGCTAGCTACCACAGCCATCTGTTATATATGTGAATGTATTAATAATAATATCGATTATATATAGTATTATTTTAAATATTAAACTACCTGCTCGGAGCTTTGATTGTCAGCTAATTGAATTACTTCTAGTACAACATATTGTTGCCCATCACTTCCTTCTACCGCCATCATATCATCTTCATCTTCTTCCTCTTCTTCTTCATAACCTTTAAGTTTAGAAGCTAAGTCACCTGTTATCACAACATATATCCACGGATATTAGTCAATGATGTGTGTTAACATCATATCGTAAGTTTCCTTGCCAAAAAAAATGAACATATACATAATACATATTCCTAGTAACCTTTTGTGTTCATTCATCACACAAATTTATCAAATTTTCTATAATTTCTAGTAAATTAATATCATTACGTGTTATTTTATAATAATGAAATTACATATGCATATGTTCGTAAACAATTAAATATGAAATAAGTGTAAAGATCACATTATCATACCTGTCAAAACTTCAACTCTTTGACCATCGATTATTTGAATTTTCTTTTGTCTACCCATCTTCAGGGCTTGTTGTTTTTCTTGTAAAGATGATTCTGGATCATGAACAGCCATGTGTCGAATAAGGTTTCCTTTGTGTCTGATAAAATAAAATAATTGTTTCACTCTTTTTCTTCTGTTAGCAAAAAATAATATACCCTACAAAGTAAACATACCTGAAAGGTCTTTCGCACTCAGGACACTGATGAGTTTTTTCTTGCGGCGGTGGAGGAACATAATTTGGATTATGATAAAGATTACAATGACGTTTAAGCAATTGTTTTTGTCTGAAAGACTGAAAACAATGATCGCATTGATATGGCTTTTGATCCGTATGGATCAGCATATGACTTTCCAAGTGACGTGCAGAAATTGATGCATACGGACATAAGTCACATTTGTAACATTTTTCTCCTTCGTGTGTTTTACTATGTAACTTATAGCTATACCTAGAATGTAAAAGTAAAATGTCTAAGCGCGATTGCTAATATAATAAATATTAAATATATCTATTATTCTATTTATTACCTGTCGGGGAATGTTTTTCCACATCTTTTACATTTTAATGGTTTGTCCGAGGTATGCAATTTCTGCACGTGAATTCTAAGATCGGTTTTTCTTCCGCAAGTAGCGGGGCATAATTCACATTGAAAAACAGGTTTGTCACCTACTACGAAATGTATGATGTTACTTCTTATATATAAATAGTATATTAAAATATAATAGAGAAGTAATATGAAGTGAAATCAATTAAAGAATAGTCAGATTGTTATTATTATTAAAAATAGTTATTATTATTATTATTATTTATTAACGTATTTACCATTATGTATTAACTTGTGTGCTTTTAAACTATTTGATTGTGTAAACCTTGCTTGGCAAAAATCGCATTCATATGGCTTTTCGCCTGTATGTATACGAAGATGACGTTTTAATTTAAAGGTATCAGGACTGGCGTACGTACAATGTGGACACTAAACATAATAAAGATAATCATTAAAAAAAAGAGATTTTTATTAAAAGATTCAATTTAAGAAACTAACAAAAAGGAGACTGCATAAAAAGTACCTGATAAGGACGTTCTCCCGTATGACATCTTATATGTCGTTTTAATTTAGATAATTCAACCGAAGCATAATCACATTCTTGACATTTATGCGGTTTTTCATGAGTATGCCTGTACCTTACGTGTCTCACAAGTTCACCTTAAAAAAAAGTAGTCGTTGAATTGATATTTAATATAGGGTTTGAAGAAAATCATGTAAAAAATGTTACACACACACATACCAGATGTAGTAAACGCGCTATCACAAAATTTGCAGTGGTGAGGTTTGGTCCCGGTATGTGTGTTAACATGATTTTGAAGGGAAGCCAAAGTTTTAAATCCCCTCTCGCAAACACTGCATTTGTGTGGTCTTTCTTCCGAATGAGATTTCATATGCCGCGACAACAAGTACCTGAATATTAAATTACTTTTTAGTTTACATATATATATATATAAAATGAAACAAATGATTTTAATTTAACATACCGTTTGGGACTGGTGTAATTACAATAATTGCACATATGCGCT
This sequence comes from Polistes dominula, assembly GCF_001465965.1. The sequence goes on from NW_015149083.1 coordinate 63,298, forward strand.
TGGGTTACAGTTTGTGATTTCTTTGGAATAAACTTAATTATTTTAGTTTTATCATCTTCTACTTCGGATTCTACGGGAGCTTCGTTATCTTCGTTATCTTCAAAATCATAAACAGTCAAGTCTTGTTCGCCTTCTGCTTCTTCTACCTCTCCACTTTCACCTTCATTGGGTCTACTTTCCTTGTCCTCGGATTCTGGTTGTTGTACTATCAAAACGTAACTAACTTCACCAGGATTAGTGTCGGATGGTACTATAGTAACGGTTTGATAAGCATCTCCAGAGTTAATTACAACTTGATTGTTTCCGTTGTTTGAAGCTTGACCCTAAAGATACAATAACAAATAACTTGTAATAACAAAATTTAATTATAAAATATAAAAGTAAAATCACAAATAAAGATCATATCTTACATCTTCATCTCCGTCAACATTTTCCAATTCTTCTATCTCATGATATTGTTCTTCTTGAGTAACTTCGCCTTCTTGATGAGCGTCATTTTCTTCAACTTCTTGAATTTGTACTTGAGTCATTACAGGGGTTTCATCGCTATTTGCCTGATAATAATATTGACCAGTTTGATCGATAAAGTAGGTACCACCTTCTTCTCCTCCTGATAATCCTTCCACTTGGTGCACTATAATTACAAATGTATACATATATCTATATAGTTCTTTTTACATATTTATGATTGTTGAATGGTAATATAATATAACTATATTAACTAACACTCAACATGCTGAGGTTGTTCTACTTGTCCGACTTCTATTTCCTTGTTAAATGTTTCAAGATAAGTTTGAATCTCTCGTACAGATTCCTGTCCCTCTTCCAACTTTATTGTTGCAACGTTGCTCGTCATGATCATTCCATTAATTCATACAACTGTTTGTTTACTTACAAGTCTGCAACATTAATATAGAAATATCTATTATGCTATTGCTTGTAAATTACAAACCATTAAAAAGTAGATGGAGTTGCTATAAGAATAACTCAAATTAATAAATAATTATTATATCTTTGTATACAAATATAATGATGACTAATCGGTATTAATTTGATATACTCAATATATAATAGGAAATAAAACAAAAAGATTAATTGCATATTTGATAAGACAAAAATCAATAAAGAAACATATTGTACAATTGGGGAAGTGGTGTTTATCTCATTAGAATGATACAAAATAAATAGTTTTATCTTAAGAATGATTCTTTTCAATCATACGGAATCTACACGTGGATCGTACAAAGTGCAAGATAAAACATATGATGCTTTTTTCATCCCCATGTGATCTTGGGAATGCATATATAAGGGAAGCATAAATTTACGAATTAAGGAAGATAATAATCGATCACAAGACAAAAATAATGTAAGAACGTTAAACGTGTTACAAGGGCAAATAACCACGATTACACGTGGTTGTTAATGGAATATATTAAATGTCCTTATAAAGAAAAATCAAACGAGAAAATATACCGGAAATAATAAGGAATGCGACGCCGATAAGACGATGCGATAAAACACGAATCGTAGTTGTATTTTAAAATTAAAGGAAAATCAATAATCATGATAAGAAAAGGAGAAGGTGATTCGCGTGTAAGAGAGAGCGTACGGATAGGAAAGACAGAGAGGAGGGGGGAAGGAAGTAGAGAAAAGAAGGCCGATTGGAATACTACATAATTTTGAAAGGTCCGCTGCTCATTTGCAAGGACAAAAAATAGGTGCATTGAGGAAACGTACATAAAAGATAATCGAGGAGGGGGGGAGGAAGAGAGGAAAGACGCCATGAAGGAGACTCCTCCTTAAGGGCCCCTTAAGAGAGCCTCCTCCAGAGGAAGAGGTCGACCCAGGAGTCGAGCCAGGAGTCGGGCCAGGAGTCGAGCGAGCCCCCCGGAAGAGGGTTCGTTCGAGAGTCGTTCGGATACGGAAAAGTTGCCCTCGATAGAGGAGAAAGATGGGGTCTCGGATGGACCTGGGGGGAGTCCGTGATCGCGTCTTTTCGACGTCGAGGAGCCCGAAGTCGCGCATTCTGTCGGGGAGCTTTTAAGACAACGCGGTTGCTTTCGATTTCAGGACACAGGGGGCATTAACGACAAAAATTTCACAAAATTATCACCGTCGGCGCTGTCATCAATATGGAGGACGCGACCGAGAGGAATACCTTCCGTACTGCTACGCGCTTACACACTTATTTCCCGCGTTTCTTTTAGTATCGGTGAACGTCGTTGCTTACTTTCCGTAATCTTGAATGTTCGAATATACGAATAAATGAATTTGTCGAGCGCACGAAGCGTGCTCATCCACGATAGCTTATAAATATCGAAATATTCCCTTACCTCGTAAACTCGCGATCGTTCGCGTGAGGGCGTTGTGTAAGATCCAGAATGCAATATGGCTGATCGAACTACAAAGTGGTAAGGAAGGTTCAAATGCTGCGTGTTGGCAGCTGCGCGGTAGAACGCGTCATTCGTCGTGTTTACACCGGACGACTGCTGCCACCATTGCCACTAGTAATGTCACCATCCTTAACCCGTTTCCGCTATTTCCGGCCATCGAAGGCATTTTCAAATCACCATTCGTTTTACGAAACCTAATCACCTTAAATTTTTATAGTTATCATCCAACAAATTCTTATAATCGATTATAAATATTCGTTGAATATGCACCTTTAATAATCGATTTAAATACGATCGAACTTTCGATATCGACGCATTGAAGAAAAAGCGGGAAGAAATAAATATCGCAAGGACACATTAATTAGCTTCTCGTTTAGATCCAATCGTAACCTTTTAACGATACGTTTATAAAACGTCATTCTTTTGAGCGGGAATTTTAAAAATTAGATTTTGTTTCTAGATATTCTTGGAATATTTTTTATCCATCAAATCATATTGCATTACAATTTATGTAAATATAAAACATTCATCAAATAATAAAAGAATTCAAAGATCTTTAAATAGGGGTTAAACAAAATAAAATTAATTAGTATAAATCTACATTAAATAAATAAACAATTGTATATCTACACATTGCCATTTCCAAATAGATAATACTACCATTATACAATTTACATGTATATATGTGTATATATATATATATATACACACATTAATGTAAAAGTTACAAAATATAATTAAAGTTATACAAAATTTACAAAAATAGCTTTGAGATGTAATAGTTTAAGTAGCTCTAAATTTCATTGTATTTTATAACAAAGCTCATAATACTTATTATTTGATATAAAAATTAATAAATAGGAAAAGAAAATATATTAGACATAGTAAAAATTTGAGATAAATATAATTCTATAATAGTAATCTTTTTTTTTCCCATAGTAATCTAAAAAAAATAATGACTTAGCAAAACGTTATTCATGCCTAAATGCTTGAATCCTATAAAGAAAATCATATTCAGAAATTGTCCCCCATGTTTTAAGCTAAATTTTATAAATTATCATATTTTATATACCACGATGAATGTGGCAGTTGTCAAGATCAGTATTTTGTATAGCACTTCTTAAGATATATATAATTGCAACTGCCATAACGATTGTTAATATTATAGAAAATATTTGCAAATACTTTAATTCCTTGTATAACTTGTTGCAATTTTCTTCCAAATGAATTACCTAAAAAATACAACGTTTAATATATAAATTTGAAATATATTTATCCAGAATGTAATATATTTATTTTGATTTCATATACCTTAGAACAAAGTGCGTCAATCATACGATTTTCTTCCGTAGAACCGGATGATAATATAGAATACGTTTTCTGTACTTCGTTATTTTCATTTGCTCCATCGTAACATCTTAATCTGTGTTGTTCGGTAGGTTTACCAGACTATACACGAATAAATAATTATTACAACAAATTATTTAACGTTATATTTGTATGTCATATCATAATTTTCCAATATATTTAAAGAATACCTTCCATATCGCCATTAATTCTTGTGCAGTTGCAGTAGAATTTTTAACAGGAAGACACATTACCAAAAATCTATCATTGTTCGTTAGACCACGTAGATTGTATCCTGGTTGAAAAACAACTGTAACGCTGCACCGTTCGGAAGGAGATATAATACCTGAACTAGGTCTTACCCTGAATTTTTGCGGCGATGTTGTTTTGACCTAAAATATAATTATATATTTTTTAAAATAAATAATCAATAATATACACGACAAACAATTGTATTAAATTGCACCTTGTAAGACAAATATTTGTCTGTTGTGATATTTTTTAATATAATCCTGGCAATGATTTCATTTCCTTCTTTGTTAAATGTAACTGCTTCTGGTTCGATAGAAAGAACTGTAAAAAAGAAATTAAAAGTAAAAAGACTTTTCTTTTTACAATACAATGCAATTTTTATTTCTTTATCTATATATATAAATCTAATGCGTACTTACATTGTTCTTCATTTACTTGATCTCCAAAACCACTTGGAGGTTGTTCCGTCAAAGGAGAATTTTCTACAAAATGTACCTGTGTAAATTTGATAATTATAAATAAATAATAAAACAAAATTTATTTAAAATTATACTGGTTCATGATATTCGAATAAAAGGATAGATACCTTTTTGTTATCGAGTTTATCATTTATTGCATTTTCCGTGCTTGTTTGCTCTTCTGGGATAAAAACAAAGGTATAGTCATTTGTACCACCCCAACATCTAAGTATGTCATTTGGTTCAACGAAATCCTTTAAATTAGATTTATTAACAAATTTTATCTTTGGTATTGCCTTAGCAGGTAGCCATGATTTTATTATCTTAAAAGCTGCATTTAATACCCATGGCATTTCAAATATTATAATATAATTTAAAAAATTTGGATAATAAGATTTGAATAAACCAATCAGGTACTTAGTGAATTCCATATCTAGATTAGAAAGTCCAGTTTCTGCCATATCAAAAAATATTGATATTTGATTTCCATTTCCCTCTCTACAAACATAAATAACAGATTAGTATGTGAATACATTTTAAGTAAAAAACGTAATACATACAAGTCATTATTTATATTTAAATATAATACGATATAATTATAATTTATAATTACATATACATTTATGTAATATCATTATATAATTACATATACATTTATGTAATATCATTATATAATTACATATATATTTATATAATATTATTATATATATATATATATATATATATATAAATAATTATAATTATAATTATTTATAAATATATTATAAATAATCTAATGTAAACGTTAGATATTTATTAAAGATAAAATAATTTTACCTTTCTAATCTTTCAAACCAATAAATGATGACTCTCTGAACATCACTGAAATCCTTTGCTCCTTTTACATGTTGCTTGGATTTAATAATAAAAAGAGTTTTGCCATCTTTATCTTTACCATAAGGAAAAACCACTCCATCTTCTAAATAATCTCTTCTTATGTTATCCTCTGAAATATCTAGATATAAAAGTAGGAAGATTAATTATTATGTTTCATTGATTATTTTTTATAATATTTTCAAATAATAGAATTAATTTAAATTAATATATGATACTTGCCATTTGCACCAATTTTTCTTCTCCAAGTACAAGATTCCCAAAGCATAGACAAAGATTCTTGTAAATCATTTTCATTATGTTCTAAAAATCTTTTTAACCAATCATCAGTATGTTTTATTCTATCAATATCAGCTGGATGAAAACCTCCTATAATATATTCAAAAAATCCACAAATATTATTATAAATATTTCAACGTAAACTTGAAATGTCATGAGATTATATTTCAACGTTTCATTTTCATATACGGATATGAACTTGTCAACTTGTTCACGCATAATTAATTATTACAAATTATTTCCAATTAAAAGAATAATAGAAGTACTTCTATACGTATGACAGATATAGTTTAAAGTTTAAAAATAATTAATTTGTAAAGAAAAAGAATATTGATAAACACGTACTAGGATCAGATGGTGTTTCTTCCTCCAATTTTTTAAAGAATTTTTCACGAAGTTCTGCAATAAGTTCAACACGCGTTTCCATCTTTGATTAAACTTTGACCGGCTCCAAGTTATGATGATGGACAAATTAGTTTATTATTTATTCATACGTTCAATATTCCTCTTAGAAATCGTTTATCTTCTTCTCGTATAATATTACTTTTATTTAAACTGTTAAAATACATATATAGATAATTTATATTAAATGTCACACGTATAAAATGATAAGATTGCAAAATTACTAAAAAAAAAAAAAAATGAAGCAAACGATATATAATATTCAACACTAATCCATTGAATGGGATGTTAACAAATATGTATAAACCAATTTGAAATAAGATAGCATATCGTATTAACAACTATTATTTCTTTTCACCAAGAACGCTGGATTCTTTAATCATCATTAAAGTTCGCACGTGTAATTTCTACTGTAAACAAATATTCTGATTAGTTACAATAATCCTTTCATCCAATTGAAAACTCGTATCGTATAGTAACATCGAATGAAATATTCATTTTATTTTCTTATGACATTCACATTCTGATTGGTCAACGAATAGTTTTCTTTAGGTATTTATAGTTACATTGAAGAATTCATTTGAAAAGTAGATAAAAATAACCTATATAATAATTCAGATTTATTTTCATCCCAAATTAGCAGATTTTGTTTTTAATAAATAGAAGAAATAGGAAAATGGTCAGTATCATTCGTATTTATCCAACAATTATGATTTTTATTGGTTATGTAAATGAATTGTTAACATATGGAAAAATTAGTGACCCTCGAATTACCTTAGACTTTGAAAAGGTACACAAATTGTTATTATTTATAAATTGTATTATTTTGAAGAGTTAAATACTCTCGAGAATCATAATATCACGTCAATATTTATTTGTCATGTCGAAAACGTTTTATGGTTAAAGTGATTTGCTTACTCGTGAATAATTCAACATACTCGCCTGACATTATTATGTTTTTGGATATCCATCTAGTTCAATCCATATAACATTTTTTTAAATAACGAAACATTTGAAAATTTGGACGATGTCCACAATACTATTTTCAGATATTTTGCTGAAAAAAGCAATTGATTTTTATCGATCCTTCATTGAAAATTTGCCCACCAGATGGCAAAATGTTATTGATAACGAGGGGCGCGATTTATATCGTTGATTCAAAATACAAACTAAATTTTATAAAAATTTAGTTTTGTTTTGTATTTAATTTTAAAAATTTAAATTATCTCATTTTTTAAATTTAAAAAATTTAATTTTGTTTGAATTTAATATAATAAAAAGACATTTTTCGTTACCCCCTCCTCTCGAACAGAATTATCAATTAAAAGTATAAACAATAAATATATTTCTAGCAAAGAGACGTTAAAAATACTCTTACGTGTAGATAATCAATACAAGTTAAAAAAACGATTCATATCTGTGCATTATAATAACCCATATATAAAATAAACGATTTTAACTTAGTAATAAAGAATTTGGCAACTTAATAATTTATAAATTACAATGTGACTCGCGTATTATATTATCTCGTTAACTTAAGAATCATTTTATAAAGAATGATCTTTAAAAAAAGTCTCACAAGTATAATTTAGTATTTTTCGATAGCATTTTTATAAAATGTTTACATGAAGAAATATTTACAAAAATATGAGAGCAGGACATGGTGAAATGTAGAAGATAGGAAAAAGGGACGAACAATGTAGCTCGATGAACTTTTTAATTGAGAGTACCCCGACACTGCGGAGCTCCACAAAGGCAGGGTATTTTGTCATCCTCCAATGGAAATTTGTAATCATAAGTTATTTCTTCGTTAACTCCTATCGGTTGTTTACTGTAGATTACAATTTTCTTTTGGCTTTCTATAGTAATTACTTTTGCATAACAGTTTGGCTAAAAAAAAAAAAAAAATATCGGAAAATGCTTTGATTATATAAAAAGAAAATTAAAAGTCATTTGACTTTTGATTGACAATATTTATCGGCGGAATGAAAAATCTGTGGAGATACTCACATTGCAACTGTGATTAATGAATCTTGCTAGATTGCCACATTTAGTTGCATCGATAATCGTATCCAGATCAATACGGAATAGGTAAGAACTACCAATGCCTGTAGCTTCGTATTGAGACTCCCTTAAATCTGCAACAACTGGTCTAATCATTTGCCCTACATATTCTATAACCATTTCGTCTGCTGCAATCGGTTCCATAGCAAACAAACCCCAATCGTGAATGCCAGACTTGGCAAATTTCAATTGTTTTTTTCTGAACTGCAATGTAACAATAAGATGATAAAATAAACAATTGTCTTTGCATATAAAAATAATAATATAAAGGATAATGTTAGCATACTTTTAATTGATTAAACTTAAGGAGATCACTGTCGGTGTCTATTCCAAATGCGGTTAAAAGGCGACGTTGATTACTTCGCGCTTCTCGTGACAAAGCTTGCATCTTACCAGTCAATGCTTTCGTATTACCCTTTGGACCGTTTATTATGCCATCTCCTCCTGTATAAGTACTCTCCTCTACGTCGTTGGAACGTTGTATACTTTGTGCATAATGATGCTGTAAAGAATGAACATTGAATTTGAATTATAATTTTAATTATTTAGAGATTGAATATGAAAACGAACGGTTTGGTATATTTAATTTAGTATAAGAAAAATGAATTTACTTTATGTTTTGCTTTCTCCCTTAAATCTACTTTGTAGTATCCTTCGGTTCTTGCACTTCCAGTTGCATGTAATCTTAATTCGTCTCGTTTTCTTCTCTTAGCTGGGCTTGGTATGTCTGTTGCAGGATGGTCAACCCAATGAGTATCGTTTAACCAATATCCTTGAGCGTCATCAGCTAACAAAGCTTCATAACTTCTTCTTAAATATTCAACATCTTCCGCATCTATACCTCTGGTCAAGAATTCGTACAAAATACCCATTTCTGACATTAAATCTCTTTCCTTATATACTACTGGTGGTTCTTGAATATTCCTAACATATCTTTCATAAACATATTCATTTTGAATATTTTCCTTCTCTCCTTCGTGTTTCTGAAGATCATGTATTTTGGGATATTTATTCAACTTCCGTTTTTCGACCTTATGCACTTTATCTTTTCCTTTCGTTAACTTGCCAACCTTTGAAGCTTTTATCTTTATCGGTGATGGATTCATACGAACAACAGGAGGTGGTTCCACAGGTTCTGGAAGAGCTGGTGGTAAAGAATACGAATGTTCCATATAAACTTGAGATGCTTGTGAACCAGGCGAGCTTGGGCTTTGTTGACCATTTAATCGTAGATCGACTTCTGCTTGGAATTTTAATCTTCTTATTTCGAGACTTTCCTCTTCCGAATCTGTAGTAGGAATTTCACTGAACATATCAATTTTCTCTGATTCCTTAAGAATAGGTTCATCATTAATGTATTTGGCAGACAACGTTTGAAGAGTTCTAATGATATTAGGCTCGATAGGTCCTGGGCTTCTATGCCGTATAATATTATCCTGACCAGCTAATGTTATCAGTGCTTCTGCAGCTGAACTTTCCATTTTTTTCATATCTTGTTGAATCTCTTCCTTCTGCGGTAACTTGGCAATATACGTATTAAGTTTTTGCTGTACATCGTTCTCTAACCTCGGTTTGTTTGCATTAACATCTATAGGCTTCAACGTTTCCAATTGTTCTTCCTCTATCTTATTCTGATAATTTTCATTTAATCTGTCATTCGTGTCCTTATCATTTTCATATTTTCCTGGAGAAGCTGGTAATGGACTCTCACTGTTATCGATTTCAGGGAACTCATCTGAATTTAAATCTATTATTTTTATATCTGGCAGTGGAGTATCTCTACCGGTTGGAGTAGGACAATCCAAAGATCTTTGAATAGCCAGTTCCATTAATATATCTGGATCTTCGCTGTTACAAGCCAAAGGACGATGATCGGACATGCGACTATCCGTGTCTTGCTATAAATAAGATAAAGAAACAATGAATAAAAATGATTGATATTGATTTAATACTTGAGACACATTTTACGTACCTCATCTTCAGAGTTGTCTTCGTCCGAACTCTCGCTTGAACTACTAGAAGATTCACTGGAACTAGCTTCCTCGCTAGAACTTTCAGTGGATGAAGACGAAGACGAGGAAGAAGAACCGCTCTGAAGAGATGAAACTGGTCTTTTAACTTTTTGTACCGGTGGTAGATCTAAATCGCTATCGCTTTCTATGATTTCAGTATCAATACGATCTGATTGATGACTATCTTCGTCTTGAGGTAAAGGACTCGGAGCTTTAATTTTACGCTGTTCAACAAAATATAAATATATATATATATTGTATTTGATAGATAGACTTTTAGAAAAAATATTTTCATCTCATTGCTTACCCTAAATGAAGGCATCTTTGGCATACTAGCTCTGATACCCAAACCAAATCCATCGTAATTGAGACCCAATGGTGTTCCTTGCTCCAAAAGTAATGAAAGTCCTTGTGGTTTTGAATTTTCTTCTTTACTAGTATTATTAATAACAGCAACGTCTCCTCCTTGTGTTTGATTCTTTTCTGATTTTTTCTCATCCCACCAAACTTCAAATAATTTGTATGCAGTATTTTCTACCATTTTCTTATTAAAATCTTTTTTTAAAATTTGTTTCAGTTCATTTACAACTCTGTTTAATACACCATTGATGGTAGGACCCTAAATATAATACAATTTGATATAAAATTATGAGTAAAAAGAAGAATTAAATAATAACACTTACCTGCGGATTATCTTTAGTAATGTTATGATTTGCCATGGCCTGAAAGCGTGATTGGAAAGACGAGTAATAATTTGTCCCTTGATGACTCCCAACTGTTCCCGATAAAGATGCCGTAGTAGGTTGATAATGGCTTTGCAAGTAGGTCGTTCCATAAGGATAAGGATATTGGGCTGGTCTAGGCCAACTATAAACGTCTCCGGATGGATAATGACTTATATGACCAGGATAACCAGGCCCTGGATACAAGTGACTCGAGGGCTCGGGTTGAGCGATAACCTGTTGTTAAATCGTTTTGATTTTTTTATTTCAACTTCATAATTATTGTTACCTTATTTTTATAAAAAAAAATATTGTTACCTCTTCTATTTTTTCATCTCCCGAACTCAATGGACTCAAAGACATTCTATCGTCGTCAGGTGGTGGAGGAGGTGGTGGTTCTTTAGGTGGTTCTGGTTCAATTTCATCCGGTGCTGGGCTGTAACTTCCCAACAAGGCTTCATCTTCGCTAGAACTGATAACGCTGCCTAAATCTTCGTCGACGGAAAATTGATTTAGATTGTTCTCACGAGTTTTCCATCTTTCTTTATTTTTTTCTCTCATCTTTTCAAAACAAGATTTATATGCTTCATGAGATAAAAACGGACTCGGAGGATCCGAAAGCATTTCGTTATCGCCGTGTTGTGATTTTTTATCATCTTCTGAATCACTACCAAATTGTAAAAATGGAGGAGCCATTCCACCCGCTTTATCTTTCAATAGCATTGCTATTCTCGTATCTAAATCTAAAGTCTTACGAGTTTCAACAGGGGAATCTCTAGATGAATTTTTGACAGTGCTTTGATTATCCTTTTCCTTTTTGGTAGTATGATGTTGACTCTTACTCGTGGAGCTTTTGTTAGTCGACGTCGTATTAGTGGTTGGATTTTCCAAATTAGTTCCATGTTGAGCAGGCCAAACAGATGCAGATGGATACCCAGCAGTTCCGGAATTATTACTCCACCACATGTTTGAATTTGGTTGCATAGAAAGATTTTGGGATACATTTTGTGGCATATTAGGTAAATAACTATTAGGTGGTTGATGGTGATAACCACTATAGTAAAAATCATAATTGGTAGCCGGAGTAGAATTTTGAGAATAGTTGCTAGAATAATTTAATTCGCTAGGTGCTGTACCATAGCCTAAATCACTGCCAGTACTTCCACTAGGCGTAGGATAATCCCTATACTTATTGTATCTCGAATTTTCAACATACGGATCTCTAACTTTTTCTACACTAGCAATTGTCTTCTTAGTACTTCTATAATCGTCCCTTTCTTCAGGCACAATTTTATCAATCGGTGCTTGTTTTTCCGGTTCAACATCACACTTTACTTCCTTTTCGACTTTTCTCTCAGGTTTCTTTTCTACGGTTAACTCCTCGTAAATTTTTTTACATTCCTCTCCGAAAGCATCGAGAAACACTCTTAAAACCCTACCCATCACAGATGTATTGTTCAATTTTTCTACACAAGCTTTGGACGCTTTAGTAGTTTCAAAGACTACTCTGGCTATTCCAAGATGTTTATTAGTTACTGGATGGTAATATATAGTAAGTTCTTCTACGGCACCAAACTTTTGAACCATGTCTGTTAAAAATGTTTTATCAATATTGTCATTAAGGTGACAAAATGTTACCTCCAACGGAGGAGGTTCTCCGCAATAATTAGAATCTATTTTAAATCTAGGTACAGGTAAGTCGAGTTGTTCTAATCGAGTCCATATTCTTGTTAACTGAGATCTGGGATCTCTTGGCAAAACGACAGGATACGTAGGATCTCCTGGAACCATTCCATCGTATCTATACAATTTGGTAGCTCCTTTTACCAAGAATGGATCCACCAATAATTTATAGTTCCTTGGTTTCTGTACCACTTGTGGCGTAGATGGTTCTTTCTGAGAATGAGCTACGTGACTATGGCTATGTTTGGACGATTGATTCGAATTCTGTGACGTGCTCTGTGAATTGCCATGAGAATGGCGATGACGATGCGAATGTGCATGCGAGTGTCCATGTCCATGTCCATGTCTCTCCATTCCGTTCATTGCCTCCAAGCATCATCCATTCGTGTGAACCACTATTGCAAACGTTTAAGCAAATTTTGTTGATACAACGTATTTCATATGTTTACAATCATAAATTTAAAGGAAGAAACAGTGTTCAGTGGTATTATATGTCAAATTATTTGCGAAACTTATATATGTACAATTTTCACATTAAAATGTTTTTTAATCACAATAAATAGATCACACACCCTTGCTAGAAGAGAACTAAATGACGTGACAATTGTTATATTTAAAGATCTGCTCTAAATTCAATCATTAACTGTAGTATCACTAATAACAATTAATGGCAATCACATAATGCATTCACTTATCAACAATATAAAACTTATAATATTTATATATTGAAAAACTTTTTGAAGTTCCATGTATCTGACACAATTGCATTAGTGCAAGATTTGCACTAATTTTAAAAGATACGACAATTATTCTCTATTTTATGAACACCTTGCTCGTACGTCTTTTTATTTAAAAATTAAATAAAAAAAGGAAAAAGATTAAAAAAAAATAGGAAAACAAAAATAACGACCGATTAACATGTAATTATGTATCTTGCAAAAAAGTATAATAACGATGATATCAGCGATCAGGTTGAACAATTTTTCTTATTTGTTTCCCCAAGAGGAGAATAATCACACGATTTCATTCACGATGAAACAAAATTTATTCATCCCTTGCAAATGTGTATCCACTTTTCTTAACTTTTTTTTTCCATCGCACGTAGAATTCTTAAAATCCAAGTTGATTAATTCGCGTACGTATCACGATGATAACACATAACCTCCAAAAATTGTCCAAGTATTTACTCGAGCGATTCGTACTGTTGACGAGCACATACACGGCGTGCCAAATGATTGTAAATCTTCCTAGGACACGTTAACTCATTGATACGATTATTTCCATCGTTATTTACTCCGATATAATGAGAGAAAAAAAGAAAAAAAAGAAAATAAAAAATCGGTCGAGGTTTGAGAAGAAACAAGAAAAATTCTCTTCAAGGCTTGTCTATTATAGTTCACTTATTTTTCTTGAAATCGTAGAAAATAATAATTCGCAATAAGTCCGCTGATGTATCTTTTCTCGAATTACTATGAAGGAAATTATATTTTGAACGTGTATGATTGCGTTAGATCACGATATCGATATCCTCTACCTTCTTTCTTTCTCTCTCTCTCTCTCTCTCTCTTTCTCTCTCGCTTTATCTGTCTCTCTATCTCTATCTCTCTCTATCTCTCTTTTTCTCTCTCTCTCTCTCTCTTCCTTATTTAACTTACCCGTCAACTTTCTTCCCGAAGAAACATACAAGTTTATTGATACCTGCCCAACGAACACACGTATGCACGCACGCACGCAGAACGCACGCACGCACGCACGCACTAACGCAAAAATACCCCGACTACGAACGTCGGTATCGAAGACTATATTCACCGATGTATAAAGCACCACCAAGTATATATTCCACTAAACTAAACTCTTTTCGACCGACTCCTTTCGTTGATCCTTCGATCAATTAATTTTTTTCCGTAATCGTTTAATTTTTATATTTCATCCCTGAGATTCGAAAATGAACGAATGACTTTCTTAGAAATGAAAAATAATCTTCTCGAAGTGTTAAAGAAACGAGCCTATAACGTCCGATAAAGCTGATCGCGATGCACTTTTCAGTGACGCCATCCTTGTCACTTAAAGAATCATCATTACATTGGTAACTACGAGTAACATTATATTTCTATAATCACAAATTCAATATTATTATTTCGCGAAGAACATATTATTAACAATGACATTATTTCTCCCTTTGATATTATCTTAATATCTTAATATAATCTTGAAACGCCCTTAGTCGACCCACGGTATACGTTCACGGTGAACCGAGAACCAACGAAGCACCCCAAAGTCTTTTTTTCCCCAATTTTTCCAAAATTTCATTATCATGAAATTCTTAATCATTGAGAGAATAATACCTGATAATTCCTTGTACGGCTGGCATTTTGTTAATTTGCCAGGAGTCTGCATAGGTAATTAAAATCTGGCGCTGAATTAATTGCTGAAAAACTTGTTGCCCGATGATATTATGTGTGTGTGTGTGGCATTTAATCCACGCATTGGTCAATTTCCAAAACCGAGAAATATATTGTGGAAGTATTAAAACTATCCCCTATTGGCAAATCAGCTAACGCGCTTAAAAAGAAAATAGCGCGTTTTCATGCGCGATAGTCGTCGTCCCACATATCACCCATTTTATCTACTACTACATATAAACGTCCACGTGGATGATTTTTCTTTTTTGACTAATGCACCTGCGCCTCTATTCTGTTATCTAATAGTAGGAAATTAAAAACCAGTTATAATAGTTTTTTTTTTAACCCAATACACGATCAGATAAATTGTACTTCTTTTTCAATGAAATATTTAAAAACTAACTATACACATTTGCCTTGTATTACTATACTATCGAATAAAGAATTATTATTATTATTATTACATATATGGCAGTTGATTTCATATTTAAGCCAATATTTATTATTTTATAAATATATTACTCGTATTTTATTCGTTATTTATCATTAAATGTTAACCAATAGCAATAAGAATGTTTCCATAGGGATATTTCTTGTAACTTTGATCTAGTTACTTTTAGAATAAGCCTTAACGAATACGAGTCAATTTCATAGCATACAGATAAAATAAAAAAACTAATAAGTTTGAACATAGTCATTGGAACATCATATGATAATTGGAGTACACTCTCTGTTCCCTTTAAATTTTAATAAATATATATCTTCTTAAAATGTCTTTCATTCAGAATTTCATTAAAAATTTTGTACCAAAAGTTAAGGCAAATGACGAAGAGGAAGAGTTAGTTGATCCTCAAACAGTTCTCCGTGTAAGTTTTTTTTATTATGTAATACTATCAACTTTAACATGTCAAATAATTAAAAAAAAATCTAATTTAGAATTTGAAAAAACTTGTAATGTATAATCCCGTATTCTTGTTTCATTTTAAGTAACTTTTTAACAAGAGTTTATTTCATCAAATCATATTTTCATTAATGTTCGATGATCTTTACCTTGAAGTAATAAAATTATCTCAAATCAATAAAATTAATTCTTATAAGGAATAAAAGTAAATCTATTTGATTAATATATTTATAAACGTTATCACTTTATTATCGTATTCTAATAAAAATGTATATTTTATAGGAAAAATGCTCAGCGAAACACTGTGAAAAATTTAAAGAAATATTAAACACGTGTAATGATCGTGTTAATTCAAAAAAAGAAACCGAAGAAACATGTCTTGAAGAACTGATAGACTATGTGGAATGTGTAGATCATTGCGTAGCTGAAACTCTTTTCAGCAAATTGAAATGAACTAAGTTAGATCCTTATAAGAACTTTACATGGTTGTCGTTGCAAATGTCATAGACTAATTCATGTACGCATTGTATATATGATTCAATAATAGAAATAAAATGTAACTTATAGGGAACGTACGTGATATTACCATTGCCTAGCATTCACAACTTATCGAAGCTTTTCAAATATTTGCAATAAAAGAAAAATGACATAAGAATTAAAAAACATTAATGGTGATGAGTTTTTATTGAGAATCCGATAAAATTTTAATATTTGCATCATTTGTTCAACATGAATATTAATTCTAACAACGTGTAAAATTTATATTTGTTATTTTTGTAATTGTATTGTGAAATTTCTTATTTAAGTATTATATTAATAATTATACAAAATTTAATGTATTTGATGATAAAATCGTCCCGATAAATTTAACATTTCTGCCACGGCGTGCGCTGCGATCGATTTCGTTGTCCCCCTACCATGTACTCCGCACGATCTCTATATATAGGATGATGTATGCATAATGAATCATTATTTTTCTTGTTTGTATTTATAATTTGGAAATAGTTTTTAACAAATTGTTTTTCTATTAATAAAGTAGTACAATAAAAAGTATATATTATTAATGACATAGAATTACACAGACTTTTAGTTTGAATAACATCTGTACTTTAAAAGGCAGATGTAATGACACTTTGTTCGTTTGCATGATAATTTTGATTTATTATGATCCTTACCAATCTGCTCCTATTTGCAATACCTCAAAGCATACACCGCATACGCGTACTGGCTTGTTATATCCAAATTTTAAAATGGGAACATCTTGACCTGAACATTTACTGCATAAGATTCTTCCACAGTGCCGACTTCAATAAAGAAAGCAATAATAAAGGTAAAGATAAGAATACTTTAAAGTAGATTTTGTAAATTAATCTAGTTCTTACCAATGATGTTTACGCATGGTTATAGAGAACTTTGTGCCACACTCTAAACATAGATCTTTGTCTGCCCAAGGTGCTTCTTGCGTTAAAGAATCCAATAATCTGTATAACAATTGCTTAGTCGCAACTTGATAATTAAAAATTGTTATACCATCCTTATTCATTGAACCGAGACAAGCCCCAGAACGTACCAGTGTCCGACACAAGTTACCATTACCTTTCATATAGGCTATTAACAATGGGGTATTACCATCTAAGTCTAAAATAGAAATAATAATAGTAAACGGATGAAACTTCAAATATTCATCGATATAAAATGAATTATTTTTACCAGCATTGTTCACCGGATATTGCGACATGCATTCTAAAAAGAGTTCGCATATAGTTGCAGCATTATCTCTTCCGCATCTGGCTAATTCATGTAGAGGATTTCTGCCTTTCAGATTTACTGCTTCTGCGTCTAAAGTACATTCTGTTAATAACGTTCTTACGACAGATACGTGACCTTCTCTTACTGCTACGTGTAATGCGTTATCGCCATCCGCATTTACTGCATCAAAATTAATATTGTTCTACGAGAAAAATTAATATATACATGTATATATATATATATATTCCAATAACATCATGAAATATTAATAAACAATAATATTTACATGCAACAACGCAGACACGACTGTAGCGTGGCCAGCTTTCGCTGCAGCGTGTAATGCAGTATTTCTATTCGCATCTGTATCGTTGACGCGTGCTTCGGCTAAAATCAAACTTCGTACCAACATTTCATTTCCAGATATGGCAGCGAGATGTAAAGGGGGTGTTTGCGTAACATCATGTACTCTAGAATTTACATCTACCTACAAAAATGATTTTTATCAACAATTCAATCGTAGATGTAATGGCTGTGTTAATAAATAAAATCTTATATACCTGTATAGAAAGTAGAAACAAAATGCTCTCCATGTCTCCTTTTTGTATAGCAGTGTGCAAAAAGTTTCTTCCCTTATTGTCGTATTGTTCTGCAGCTTTGGGTAACCTTTCCAGTATCGCTTGAGCCGCTTTATTGTTACGAACGGTTAAAGCTGCCGCGAATGGCGTTAATCCTTTTTTGTCTCTCTTATTTAAATCTATATTAGGATGACATAATAACAATGATATTATTTGTGAATGTTGATTTTGTATTGCTACATGAACAGGAGTTTTTCCTTCCGCGTCACGAGCATTAACATCTGCTCCATGCTCGATAAGAGTTTGAACAACTTGTTCAAGACCCCATTGACAACATAAATGTAACGGAGTACATTCATCTTTTGATTCGTCACCTCCGGTGCCATTTGGTCCTGGACGTCTGGGAGCGTTTAAATCGCATCCACTGTAAAAATGAATATTTCAAAATAATGTGTCTTAATGTTCATTTGACAAAGAACGTTCTTATATCGACGATATACCTTCTTATGAGAAATTGTGCAATGTCTTCTTTATTTTCATCGATTGCTCTGTGTAATAAAGTTTGTAAACATCCATCTGGACCAGGACCCCAGCAATCAGCATCTGCTCCGTGTTTAACTAAAATAGAAGCGGTATCTTCTTGATCCGAATCCAATGCATCCCATAATGGGCATCCTACCGAAGTATCTACCCCTCGTCTACAAAGAGCTTCTACCACCTCGCTAAGTCTACAGTGCACGCTAAGTTGCAATGGTGTCTCTCCATTAGCTGTCCTGTTAATATATCATTTAGTAAATATAAATACGTTCTTCATTAATCTATTACCAATGTTAGCTACTTACTTTGCATTCATTTCTGCACCATTTTCTAACAAAAAAATGGCCGTTGCCGAATCTTCTTTTAATATAGATTGATGTAGCAACGTTAGTCCTTCTTCGTTGCATTGATTTACATTGGCTCCAGCTTTTATCAAAGCCAAAACAATATCTTTGCCTTTTTTAAATGGTGCTTTTATCGCCAAACTTAAAGGCGTTTCTTTCGCTTTGTTTTTCAAATTTAATTGTAAATTTGCATCCTTAGCATTGAGTAATTCTTCTACGATATCTAAATAAAAATGTGAAACTGCAATATGTATGGGCGCATCTTCTGTAGTAAGTGTGACCATGTTTGTTGGAATGCCATATTGTAAAAGAACTTTTGTTAATTGTTTCAAACCGACTTTGCAAGCTTCGTGTAGAATCGTGTAACCGTCATTGTTTGCTTTCATTAAGCTATCTTTGCAATATTCAGTTAAAAACAAGGCAGCTTCTTCTTTATTTTCTCTGGTTAAAACATGTAGAAGAGTGTCCCCTGTCTCCTTGTATTCAGGATTAGGTATTGCTCCTCTGAGTAAAAGTTCCTTAGCAAAAAATGATTGGAATGGTTCTATTTTCATTGCTAAACATAACGGAGTATCGTCTTTATTATCTCTTGCATCCAAATTTATATTTTTGGATTCAATTAATAAATTAAATATTGGCTCGTTTTTCTCCGAAATGCAACTATGCAAAGCAGTCCTAAAAGATGAAATAAATAATTTAAATTATTAGAAATAATATTTAATAATCAAATAGAGTAAATACATTTACATGTAATATTAATTACCATCCTCTGTGATCCTGTAAATTAGGATCTATACCGGCTTCTAATAATTTAGAAGCAACAGCTACGATATTTTCAGTGTCATGTTTTGTTACTAAATGCAACACAGTGCATCCTTCTAATTCCTTATAATTATCAATATTGTTCGCATTTTCGATAAATTTAATAGGTTCGCATAATTTCTGTGTACTTCCACTGTTTTCCAATTGTTCGATGATGAATTGAGCTGAATACGAGTCACCCCTTAAAATAGCATTTTGAAGTAAAGAAAGACCTCTTGAATCTTTGGCAGTAAGATCTGCCCCATGTTCAACTAAGGTTCGTGCCAAAGAGGGTTGTCGTGCTTTTAGAGCTATCTCCAATACAGTTTCTCCTTTTTGATCAATTACATTGACTGCCTTGGGAAGCTGTACAAAAATAAAAAATATATTATATCATTTTCTTTAAAATATTGAATTATTTGTGTCTATTTGTTAAGAATGATATAATTAATTCAAAAGAGATAAAAAATAAGAAAAAAAGTATATCAATTTCATGACAATGAATCATTCTGATTGTTAATCATTAACTCAACTAAAATGATCAAATAGGTAATTAATTTTATTTCATCATATAATAATTAACGTTGTAGTTGTTGTAATAATCGATAATTACAATAGATAATGAAATATTTATATTTTAATTATCAATTATTAACCGAATGAATAAAAGAAATAAAAAAGGTAATATATTTTGTAAAAGTTTGAGAACCACTGTTGGAGAGTAGTCATACAGGAATGCAGAATTGGTCACGGAGGAAGCGTAGAGATTACTTTCCGATATGAATAAGCTACGATATACGGGCGAATCGAAAAGAATACGAAGATGATATAGTAGTCGATGATACGGTTGCTTAACCACTTGTTAATATAATACTCTGTATGTGCAAATTTACTTAATTTTCAAGATAAACATGTATAGGAAATATATAACCTTACGATTTGCAAAAATTTAAGAAAATAAATCAAGTAAATGTTGATTTAGTGTATTTCGTGACAAGCATGCATTGTTTATTTAAACTCCTTATTAAATAATTTTCAATAGTTTTTAATTAACTAACAACAAAGTGCAGTTTTCAAGTGCATCGATGCAACACATCACAACATAACCATAAAATAAGAGGCCAATAATTGAAGTCTGTGTATTGAGATATATAGAAAAATATTCTTATGATTATTTGTTTTAGCAAATGATCATTATTTGCAACTGTGAATGATTTTGTTGTTGTTAATAATTTAGTTAAAAAATTGTTTAAAGATGCGTGTAGAAAGCTTACTAATACAATTTGTCACAATATTTTTATGTAAGTACAAATTTTCACCTATATTCTTGACTGCATTTTTTTTTTTATCGCAAAGAATTAAAAGAGACTTTGTATTTTATAGATATCTTAAAAACAAAAGCGGAAGGTATTATGTGCTACCGTTGCGTGGCAACATTTTCAGGACACGACGCATCTGAAAAACTTTGTTCCCAATTCAATGGGAATAAAACATTTCAAGTTTCTTGTCCTACATCAACATTTTGCGTTAAAAAAACTGTCTATTATAAATCCCAAAGTATGTAGAGCTTTTAAAAGTGCAATTAGGAAATACAATTAAGAATTATGACTAATGTTGTTGTTTAACACTGTTTCAGCATCCATGATTAAAACAGTTCAAAGAGACTGTGCTACTCAAAAGTATATATATAAATCCTATGATTTTGAAAAAAAAGAATGGAGTGATAAGGAAGAAGTAATAAAAACAGTTTACGAAGAAGGCTGTGCTACTGGTGAGGACAGAGGAGCAACTGGTAGACCACCTGAATATTGTTACTGCGATTCTGATTTATGTAATTTTTCTCCTTCCATTAAGACGGTAAATGTGACTACTGTCTTTCTATTAGCGCTATCTTTATTATTTGTTAAATTTGTATATGTTTAAAAAGTTAACTATTGATAGCCTCCAAATTAAAATATTGTTATTCCGAAGGAGTAAGTTTAGAAAAAAATATTTGAGAAATTCAATGCATTTCTTAAAATGCAACGAATGCTTAAGTTTAATTATGTACTTCTAATATTGTGTATTGTATTTTTATAAATTAATTAGGTATTAATATACCTAATATATTGTGATATCGTTACGTTAAGAAAAAAATGTAATCTCTATTAAGGATACCATTTTATTTACAATTTAATTTAATTATTTAATATATTACGCGATATATTCCATCGATAAGAATAATCTTTTATTTTAGAATTTAATCTGTGGCCAATAGATGAATATTTTTAACACTCACCTGCTTAATTATAGCATACATTTCATAATTTGCTATACGATACACATATTAGTTTCCTTATTTTGAATTAATGAAAAGTAATGAAATAAAAAACAAAAAGGTTCCTTACCTCTGTACTATTTTCAATTAAATACAAAAATACAACGTCCTCCCTTAATAAACGAACTGCCGAATGTAAAGGGTATTTGCTTTTAGCTTGTAATAATTTATACACTAAAGAACAATGTAATTCTTTAAAATCTTCTCCCGTTAGGTCTTCCTATAAATCAAATCTTTAATTTAATCATTGTTTCATATTAGCAAATACTTTATAGAAATTAAACAAATACTTTACCTACCCAGTGTATGGATATCAAAGAACTACAATGATCTCTGAGATTTTGTACGCCCAATTCTTCAGCAGCTACGTATAATTGAACGCAATCTTTAAGACCGGCAATGCCAATCAAATATTTTTCGCATTGATCGATCAATTCTGATAATTGAAAAGACGAAGCAGCTCTCATTAAATCTACCGTTAAATTTTCTTGGGAAACCTTTCCCGTGTAAATCCATTTCAATAAAACTAATCCTACGCGTGTATCTAGACTGCTCCAGTCTGTAAAAAATTTATTTTCTAGAATAATTTTTAAAAGATTGGTTCAAAGCAAAGGCATTACCTAGTACCGGCGTACCGGCATGAACAGATTCACCAAAAAAGTCACTGCGAGCAGTCAGGACAAATCTGTGAGCTGGTACTTCTTGATCTGCTAATTTAATGGTAATGTCACTAAAAATAACAAACGCATAGTTTATGCACTTTTAGAATCTACATAATAATAGAATAATTATGATTTTATAAATGTGTCATATGATGTTTACAACGTTCATATACCTGTAATTATGTTGATTGTACAAAGATGCCACCGTTGTTAAAAGTCGACCAACAAATCCATTTTCTCGTTTATCCGCAGTTGCAATAGCATAATCACGTTGCAGTTCTGCATTTGCATTATACAAACTGACATACTGTTCCCGCAATAAACACAAACGTTGTTGCCACTTTTGGGATTCTGTAGTATCTTCTAAAAATGCAAATGAAATATCTCCATCATTTAAACATCAATTTGTAATAATATTTTTAAAAACATTTTGATAAACGTACCCATAATCTCGTGTGTAATTGTTTTAAAATGATCTTAAACGTACGGTGAATATTTCTCGGTTGACAGCATCCACAGGCCGCTATTCTGTATAGGTTAGAATTTAGAATGAATATATTAAAAAATTATCAAACTTACTTAGATAAGGGTGAAACTTGAAAAAGACGTGAATAAATGAGAATTTATTAAATATCCGCCCACACTATTTACTGCATCTGTCAGTTGCTTTCATCATCAGTGCAATTCTTTGATAAACCTAATGCCACACGAGTGATAGTAAAAGTTCCTATGTTTATACTTTTCGATAATGATAAATGACGTCAATGTGTAGTATGTCGATTTAGAATCTATCTATCGATCATGCGACTTTCGCAAGAATATTTCATAATGAATTATTTAAATTATTATTAAAATTGTCGACAAAATGTGTCATTCTCAAGTGATTATTATTTAGTCCAGTATTATTGTCGCCATCATTAGTTCGAATAACCAAAGATTTAAGACCGGTCTATTTAGTTGTTAATTTGATAATTTATTTATAAATAATGAGAAGTAATGAAATAAAGTGATAATTAAAATAAAGTGCTTTTTAAAGTGATTATAATGAATAAATAATTGACATTTTCTAGCAAATTTAAAGGAATGTTTTAGGGATGAAAAAGTTAGTCGTGTCATTTGTAATAGTAAACAAGACGATTTAAAAAATGGCGCCCATTTATTCTTCCGATATAGGAGATAGTCGATACCTCGTGGTCATAGTGTTAAGTTCTGTCATATTTTATGTTGACGATAGCCGCAGCTGGACTGCGTCGTTTAGCAATGTCCGCGACAGAAAAATTTGAAGTTTTGTTCGTTTTGGGTGGACCCGGTGCAGGTAAAGGAACCTTATGTCATTTGTTATCAGAAAAGTATGGTTACGTTCACTTGTCGGCCGGTGATCTCTTGAGGAAAGAGAGAACCAAACCCGATTCGGAATTTGGTGAGCTCATCGAAACGCATATTAAAAATGGAAGTATTGTACCTGTGGAAATCACTTGTTCTTTATTGGAACGTGCCATGCAGACATCTCAGGCTCCTAAAAAAAAATTTCTCATAGATGGTTTTCCACGAAACGAAAATAATTTAACTGGTTGGAACAAGGTGAGGTTATGGTTCAAGTGAAACCTTTTAATAGATTAAAATATGCTATATATATAATAATTGATATTAATATTTCTTCTCTTTACGATAGGTCATGTCAGACAAGGTACTTTTGAAAGGTGTCTTGTTTTGCGAATGTTCCAAAGAAGTTTGTACTCAAAGATGCCTCAACCGTGGAGCCTTAGGTAGTGGACGCAGCGATGATAATGAAGAAACTCTTATAAAGAGGCATGAAACTTATGTACAAAACACAATGCCTATAATAGAATATTATGAAAAACAAGGCCTGGTGCATAAGCTTGATGCTATGAAAACACCATTGAAAATAGTAGAAGACGTAGAAAAATTTTTACCTAGCATAGGATGGTAAATAAGACGACAAACTATTATATGGAAAGAAATAATTTTACAGTCGATATTTTTCTTTCTTTTATCAAATATCAATCATTGAATTTCCAAGCTTTTGTTAGTCGATAGATATGACACGTTAGATATATTGCTAATAATATTATCTTACTCTTTTATTTTATATTTTTATCAATTGATACTTTGTCAGAATTATTTTATCTTAATTATTATATACATTATTGTAGAATATAATTGTAGAACACGTTAACTGTAGAAATACAATATATAATAACAAAATACTATATAATATATAATATAATAACTATAATATAAAATACTATATACTATATAATATAATAATAACAAAAGACTATATGATGGGATAGAAATAGACATTCTTTGATACCGAGTTGTATACAGAAACAGAAGATGTTTATAATTGATATGTATATATAAATGCATTAGATATACAGATATCAGGTATGAAATATAACGACAAAATGATGTATAATGATAAAGCATTAATATTGCTGTGCAAGCAAATAATAAAATTGAACTTGAGAATTATATTACAATAATTAGAATTGAATTATAATTTATTTCTTTTACTTCCTCCAGTGTATATACAGGATAAAGAGTAAACAAATTCTTTCCTAATATGACGAACTATGACGACTAACGAGTCGAGAAAATAATGTAGAATATTGCCGTTTAGTTTTACTTTTAACAAATCTGAATGACATTGTGCGATATCGCGCATTATCGCACGATAATCAAGCCTATTTTATTCTTTGTTATCGATTCTTCAAATGTTAATCGCAAGGTGAAAGAAGCGAATATCACGTAGAAG
The DNA here is from genome assembly GCF_001465965.1 of Polistes dominula. The sequence goes on from NW_015149083.1 coordinate 88,850, forward strand.
ATCTCTTACAATTAGATTAAATTTCAAGATGGATACATTGTTATTTGTGGAATTGGAAATGAACGTTTTTCTATCCTATATTCAATTATTTATTATAATATTATATTTTCGAATTTATATTCAAATCGAATAAACGCAATTTTAAAATCACGGAAATTGTATCTTTCGATCGAAATCTTATAGATAAAATATTATTTTCTATGTTTCCTTCTTATGAATAGAAAATTGAAACAGGATAATAGATTCATTATATTTTATCGTATAAGCTGTCGCAATATCTTTAACATGTTGTAGAACTTACTGTATTTGCTTCTTCGAATGCATCGACAAATGCATCAACAGATGCATCGACAAATGCATCGAATCGTGCGCCTCATTAACAGGACGTTGACATTTACTTGAGTAAACTCGTCCTGAATCACCGATAACGTTGTTCCGCGTATCGATTAACGATAATACTTTTGTAATTTTTATCTCATCCGATTAAGATCTCGAGTTTCTTCGAGTACATAGAAATCAAAGAGTTTTTGCGCATAGAAATGAAATCGAGTAAGAAGAAGAAGAAGAAGAAGAAGAGGAGGAAGAAGAAAAATGTAATTGTTTGAAAAGAAACAAAATATAAAGGATCACCTTGGCGTTACCTCGATGAGATCGATTAAATCATCATCATTTAAATTCTTTTGTAAAATACTTTATTTAAAAATTAATATCATTTATAAAACGAAACATACAAAAGAATATTTTGTAATTATTGCGTCATAAAGTGAAGAAGGAATTAATCTCTGAGAAAGAATGATCAAGCGTTGATTTAGAAATATACGGTTTCTCTTTGGTTTGTTTTTTTTCAATAGAAGAGAGAGTATCTGTAAGATCAAGAGCGAGATCAAGTCCGAGAGTGAGAGCAAGAGAGTAAGAATAAGGAGCAAGAGCGAGAGCAAAAGCAAAGATAGTAGAAGTAGGAATAATAACTAGTTGCCGGTAATAGGTTCGTAGAAGAAGCGTAATCTTTGTAACATCGATAAGAGGAGAGATGGGATACGGCGGCGGTGGCGGCGGCAACTCCCCCGAAGCAGCAACTTGCTCCTCCTCGTCGTTAGCTCGTCGTTGTCCAATATATAAGTAAACCGTCGTCGATTGCCAGTACAGTACAGTCTACGTTTTCCCGTCTTTCTCTCCTTCATACGGATTTACTTGCTTTCACGTTGTGTGAAACGCGTTCGCTCGATTACCGAAATCCTTACTTTCCTTCCTTTTACTTTTTTTTTTTTTCAATTTTTTCCTTGAAGATTATTCATTCGTACTTATACGTTCGAAGTATTCGCGAAAGCGCCGATTCTAAAACTAAACATGAGTGTCCTTCGACCTATCCTCAACAACCCTTATCATTTTTCTATTTATTTCCACATGTTTATTATAATTTTTTCAACGATAATTTTCAACGTACAACCAGGTCTCTCGATCAAACCAGAAACGGTCCTTTCGAATATTTTACTGAGACCGTTTGAACCTACTAAATGGAGTACGAAAGAATGTCAACGGGATAGCGCCATCTACTTGGAGGAACTCTCGCGTTATACACCATGGGCTTTGAAAAGTAAGTTAATATAATCCTGCTTTTTCAAAGTTCATTTATAACAGAACGATTTTATTGTTAATGAAAGATATAGTTCAAGTTTAAGTATTTATTTATTCAAAAATAATGAAGAAAAAACGAAATAAATATACTGTTCATTATTAACGTTATTAATTATTGCGAAATATCGAGAAAGAAAAAGTTCACGTTTTTAATATGCGATGTAATATATATATAGTTGATGCTTACACATCGATTTGCGCGCGTTAACTCACGTAACTTTCCTTTTATTTTTCTTTCTTTCTTCATTTTCCGATAGATCCACGAGCAAAGCTTCGCGTTACCGTAAAAGAAGATGCTCTTACGCTGCTACGATCAACGCCGGTGCGTACCGGAGTTTTATTTTTGACTTTACTTTATTATTTATCATCTCTTTCTCTTTCTTGTCATCGTTTTCTCGTCGACGTTTTTTTTCGTAAGAATGTCGATCAGTTATCACGGTCATCCTCACATAAGAAGTAACCAATATCTATATGAAACGGTTGCAACCGGTTTCTCTGTACCAGCCCGAGAAACGAAGTGGATCAATAAGTAGTAACTATGGTGCCGATGACCGTCCTTGTGTATCAGGGTTTATCTGTTTTACTCGATATAAGATAATCGATCGATTTCCTTTACTCATCTCTCTTTAATTTTCAAACCAACAAACACAACATTAGAGAACGTTTCAATTGTTTACTTTATCGAACCGAATCGGATGACGACCTTGATGATCATTTCGCAACGTTCAAATCATGCATTCGTTAATTATAATTAATGAGAATATTATTGAAGTAAAAACGATCATTTTTGATTTAATCTTATTCAAATTACGTATTCGTTAATTATAATTAATATTATTTATGCTAAAACGGTCATTTATGGTTCAATGTTGTGAATTTTGTTTTCTTTCATACTTTTCTAATACTAATTATAAACTCTTTATTTTGTATTGTTGGAATTTATTAGGATTCACGCATTATGCGAATACGTAAATTGTGACGTTAAATAAGGAAGTTGCTTCTCGTCTTATCTATTACTATTTTAGCAATAGTTTATCATTCGACCAATAAACATATCATTCATATATTATTTACTTATAATGTATTTTCTTATCGCTTGTGAAAACTTCATCGGTTTGGTTCGGTTCGGTTCGGTAATGTATTTGGCATTGAATCATTCTTATCGTAGATGCATTTTTATTTGTTACATGTATACATATCTATATATATAAACATACATATCTATATGTACTCTGAGTGTCCCATATAACTGTATTCACGATTTTTCAAGTACTTACCATAATCTAACAACAAAATATTTTAAACAAAAGTTAATCTGCTTTTAATTGACTCATGAACTTTGATTGACAAAACTCACATTGCAATAAAAAAAGGTTTGAAAAAAATTTGTTTTTTGTGATGTTTTTTAAGGTTGCCTTTAGTTTTTTAAATGGCACCATATTATTTTGATTTTATAATATTATAGCTCGTATTTAATACAAATTTATGGAATTAGCGTGTAATGAGCTGTGTATGATCTTGAAAACAAAGAAAAGAATAGAAATAGGCGATAATAACTTGTATTTATTATGAAAATATTTCAAAATTTTCAATATTATTCAAAGGTTATGGTATACTAGTTCGTTAACTTACTATTAATACGAACTATAATATTGTAAGGTCAAAAATATACCGTGCCTTTTAAAAAAAACAAAGCAGTAGCCTTAATAAACATAAAAAAAAAAAACATATTTTTACACATTTTTTTATTGTCGATTTATTGTCAATTTATAGTCGATCAAAACTAGATCAACTTTTGTTTAAAGTATTTTTTGTCAGTTTATCGCAAGTACTTGAAAAATCGTGAATACAGTTGTATGAGACACCCTGTATATGTGTGAAGAACTATTAAAATTTTCTCGTCTTTGTTTTCTTATTTCTTTTTCTTTTTTTTTTTTTTTTTTTTTTTTAGTGTACGACGCTTCGGTAAAAATACCGACCGGTATTATCACTGGGAATTACAAACAATTGGGCAATTACAACGAATGTCTTCAGGTTAAAAGTGATCAAGGAATTTCTGGCCAATCCTGTAGCGCTACAATACAATTTGAAGTAGCAGAAGATAATAGTACATCTAAAGAATTAGATTTTGCTGATTTGCTCGTAAACGTCGCTACGGCATCCGTAAGTTTTATTAAAATATTCGATTTTTATTCCAACTTCTTTATTTCAATCGTTCATTCCAACATATTTATCTACACTTTATTCTAACATCCTTGGTTTAACCATTCATTTTATTTACATTGTTTTATATTAACCTTTCTCAAATCACAAATGTCCTGAAATATACACACACACACACACACACTCAACTCAAATACTCTCTTCCTTCTTCAGATAAATACGTTTACATTTCTCATAATAACAGAGGATATAATATTTCTTATACTTTTACCTAAACATAAAAACATCTTAGCTTATTCTAGAATATCTATTTATACTTATAAGAAGGTCGTTTTCACTTTTTCTAGAAACATGTATTTTCTCTTAACACATTGCGTACAGCATACTGTTCGCGCAACACGTTTTCAAGGACCGCACATTTTTGGGTATACTTCTATAACATTATTCAATTCAAAAATTTAGCTATTATCACTGAGTTCATTTTTCATCTGCAGTATTATTTGATTCATCCGATAAATCATTAAACAATAATTTACATCGATTTTTATTTTCTTTACTTYTATTCGTCATTTTGCTACTATTTTAGAATAAAATCCTATTTCATCAAATAATTGTCATTTAAAAGACTACAAATATAAATAATTTTTAAAAAGCTATTTCCTTGCAAAGTAAAACGCGATTTTTAAAATAACAAAATGATGTACAACAATAAAACACTTTATAAGGTAGGATACAGAGCTATTGTTGCAATAGCTGTAAATTTTCGTTAATTAGAGTTAGGAGAATACGCGAGATTCCGTTAACCTGGTTAACGTAATAAGAAAATCAAATTTTGATTCCTTAAATCATTGAAACATGAAAACGAGATATCTCGTGACCCGTACGCAATGTGTTCAAATGTGAGAGAAAATGTATTTATCCTATTTTCAAAATTAACTAAAAGAAAACCATTGGCGTATATATCTAACGTACTAAATTTACTCAATATTTTGAAAAGTTTATATCCAATCAGCTAATCACTTTCATCTTTATATTGATCTTTCCAACCAATCAATAACCTCGATTAAAATTCTGTCTGAATTCACTGTAAAAATTGTCCAACCTATTGTAACTTATTGCAAAATTTGATTTATCACTAATTCATTGTTTTATTCATTGTAAATATCTTTATTTATACTTTTTATTATTTATTAACTTTTTTTTTTCCTTTGTATTTTCTTTGTGTTCTTTCATTTGTTTTTATGTAATAATGGATTTATTCCATAAAAAAAAAAGAAAAAAATTTCTAAAAATAGATGTTTCTTTTTTTCCGTCATCTTTTATATTCGAAGCTATTGGAAATTTTCATTGGTTGCGATAATTCGAATGATTTTTGTAATCGCGAAGTGAGAGTGTTTACAATCACGAGTAAATAAAGAAATACGTTACTTTGATTTCAAATTACAAGTAGATAATCTTTTATTTGATTGTGTAACCGATAATGTTATTGTAAGCGATCGTTCGCGACCTTGTTTACTGTTTCGCGTTGACAACACAGTAGAATTTAATGTACTGGTAAAGATATAAAGTTTTACCTTACATCATATATTATTCTTTTTGTTCATCATAGAACGCAACGAAATGGCGTTCGGGCAATACAATCGCTTACGAATGGATGTTGTGCGTACCGTCGAGTTGCAATCATTCGGAAGTTCAAGAATTTTTGGATATTCATTTGGATCCTTTAAAGGTCGAGGGTCGGCTAGATTTTGTAATAAACGTTCCAATAACGTCCTGTCATACTTTGGAAACCGAACGAACAACGTTCAATCTATCTGATTGGATTTACATGTAAACATGAATTATATTTATATTCGTTGACCTTATTGATCTTATTATACTCGATCGAACATTTGATAAACTAATTGAAATTACAGATCGATTCTTCTTATCTTCTCGTTGATAATTATCGTTAGTACGGCTTTCGATATCTCACGTAAAGGACATTTGAGTTCATCGAACCGAAAAGGTGAGTCTTATCTAATTAATTCTTATCGTTAATCGTTTTTTGTTTCTATTACATCATTATTGGACAACGTAACTGTTGACATTGCTTTATTGGGAAACAATAAAGAGCCGTTAATTAATAACGCGAAAATACTAATAGATAAAACAAAAGAATTGGGGCTAAAAATAAGAGTGGAAAAAACCAAATATCCGATCACCGATAAAATTTAGAATGTGCGTAATATTGGAACTTTGATCGTTCGGGATAAAATTTTTAAACGGGTTAGCAACTTTAGGTATTGAGGATCGATCATAAACCAAGAACTTAAAAATAGAATAAATTTAGACAATGTTAATAAATTACTCAGCTCACGGTTGCTGTCTAGGCGTTTCAAAATCAGGATATACATGACAATCATCCTACCGGTAATCCTTTATGGTACCGAAACGTGGTCACTTGCAAAGAAATTGAGGATTTTCGAAAATAAAGTTGTTCGTAAAATGTTCGGTGCAAAACTCGATGAGAAAACGAGCGAATGGAGAAAACTCCATAACGTAGAGGTACACTGACTATACAAAAAACCGGACATCATTAACGTCGTAAAATCACGCCGATTAAGTGGACTGGTCACGTGGTGTGCATGGGGGAGGAGCAAACGGAAGGGTCCGCGCTCAGGGACGTAAACACTGGTCGGGATTTGGTATTTGTAGCAATGAACTTTCGAGTTACTAATGCCAATTAACCCATTTGCATCATGACTAGAATTAGTCTTTCTTGCTCAATCATCCGAGACATAAAACTTACGACTGACCGGTATCACCGGTCAAATGCTCACAGGTAGAAAAGCCAATGCTTTTTATGCGGATTATTCCGCGTTCGGTGATAGTGGACAGTCCCGGGTTCGCGGATTATTCCGCTCATGGTGATAGTAGACAGTCGCGGCTCGTGGAATATTCTGCGCAATGATGCAAATGGGTTGTTAACCTTTTCGCTACGGGTGTGTTTTCCGCGGCGCTACTTCAACTGTACAGTCTGCTAATACATGCAGCATCAAAATTGTACTTTATTTTTGAGTAATTTTGTTGCTGATGTTAACGATTTTTAACCCTTAATGCTCTGACGTTTAATTGTGGTTATCTACCGGCAACTCCAACTTGTTCCACAATTGAAATAAAGCGCCGCACATCGGTGGTGCCTGGGAGGCACACTTGAAGTAGAACGCTGCTTGTTGATGGTGTCTGCGAGGAACACTTGCGTTAAGGGTTAATTGAAAGAAACAAAACACTAAAATTACATACCTATAATGGGATATTTGATGTGCTACAATTGCATATGTTCGTCGTATGTAAAAATATGCGGCATTTTATGGAGAGCCACTATAGTGGCCCGTAGTACCTCAGTGGCATCTTATGGAGGGCCACTATAGTGGCCTGTAGTAGTGAAAGGGTTAATACGTTCCGTGCTACGTGTACCACTGGTGGTACACGTTAAACTTGTTCTTCAGACCACATGTACCACCGGTGGTACACTTACCATTAGACATATTTATTTAATGCATTGAAAATATATGTTTATAACAAATTTAATTCTGTAAAAGAATATTTCTACTAAAATATTGATGCATTATACAAAATGCAATAGAACAAAGCACATAAGTTTGTTTAATTGTTATATTTACAATAATTAATAATTACATGTAATGGTTGATTTTTTTAAAGCAAAATTAAATGGCCCGAATAACAAGTCAGGTAAAAAGGGCTTGGCACGGAACGTGTTAATAA